>PVKA01025114.1:14108-33462 GCA_004027165.1 Ctenomys sociabilis
AAAAAAAAAAAAAAAAAAAAAAAAAAAAAAAAAAAAAAAAAAAAAAAAAAAAAAAAAAAAAAAAAAAAAAAAAAAAAAAAAAAAAAAAAAAAAAAAAAGACAGAAAAGAAAAAAAAAAGGTTAATTTCCTGCTTGCTTGTTGGAGAACTAACGGCCTAATTCTTGGGTTTAGTACTCATTCTCCCTAATGTACCTAATTCCTTTTCTCTCAATAATGATTCCACTAGGAAAGACTACCATGTCATTGGTTTTGTTGTAATGCGCTTGCTTTCACTAAAGAGCACGGCGCTTAGTGCCTGGAGCAGTCAGAGAGCAGACAGACACACACAGTAGGTTCAACAGTCAGGACCACTGACCCAGGCTCTGTCTTTTTGGAGCCCACAGCCACAATCAGTGACTTGGTGTGAAGAGCACGGGCTCCAGGACCAGACAAGTCTGGGATCCCCTCTGCCACTTCCAGCCCGAGTGAGTCAGGACAGGCTAGTGGGCACTCTGTGCTTTATGCTGCTACCTGAAAAGTACAGATCCTCACAGTAGTGACCTGAGAGGTACAGTGAGCACTCAGTGGGGCTATCACAGAGGGCTGAGAGCTGTGCCAGATACATAGTCTGCACTTAATCAGGTGAGCAAGTATCAGGGCTAAGATTCCAGCTTCTGATTCTGAAGCAAACACTGCCCTGAGCAGTGGAGAATACAAAATTCAGTGGGGAGGAGACTACCATGGTAGTGCACTGACTTGGAACATTTCTTGGCTATCAGGGCAGGATGAATAATGCTCAGACCTAAGGGTGTCTGTGTCCTCACCCCTAGAATCTTTTGGACTGCAGGTGTAACTAAGAATTGAGAAAAGGAGTACTCTGGGTAATTTTGTGGGTCTGATATAATCAAAAGGGACAGGCAAAGCACCCAATCAGACACAAAAGGTAATGTGGACAGTGAAAGCCAATAGAGAGTTCAGGATATGGGGCCACAAGCCAAGGAGCATAGGCAGTTTCTAGAAGCAGAAAGAAGCAGAATATTGACACTGTAATGTTTTCTTTCAGATTGGTTTCAGGGTTTTATCCATCAGAACTAGAAGAGAAGGCATCTGTGCTTTATAAGCAACATTTGTGTCAATTTTTCACAGCAACAATAGAAAACTCATACAAATTTGAATAAGGACAATGCCTTTGAAGGTGTCCCTTTTGAAAGGCACAGGAGAGAGCCATAAGAGTGCAGGGTCTGGCACAGGAAATCTGCCTGGAAATGACTGTGTCTTTGGAAATTATGCTGTCTGAACCTCATTATCCCAGCTCTAAAATGAAAATTAGTATATTCATTTCTAATCTGGATTGCAAAATACACGCAAGGTACTAAAAAGTTGTACTGCTGTCTGTAAGAATCTGTGGTGCCCTCTGCCCTTTCTCAAAGTGCTGGTTATGGAAAGGATCCAGTTCTTTTAAGTGTCAGCTCACAGCGCTCACCTGTACACAGAGCTTGACTGTCAGGACGACTGGCCTTGCGAGCCTTGAGGTCAGTGGAGCCCAGGTGTCAGGGCGGTCATGGGCCTTGTGTGTGCTAACTGGTCCTTCATCTCTTCCTCTCCAGTGCTGTGCCCCCTCTGCCTCCTGGCTGCCATGAACAGAGCACCTTTCCTCCAGTGCAACTCTCTGCCCTGGGATTTTCACCTTGGAGCCAGCAGACCATGGACTGAATCCCCCTTGAACATGAGCCAAGTTAAACCTTTCATCCTCTAAATGATGGCTGGCAGGTAGGTGTCGGATGTGGTGCCTGGTAATGGAAAAACTGACTGATAAAATAGGCCACTATCTATTCTCATCTTTGCTGCTTGAGAGTTCCACTTAAGCCTGAGATAAATTATATTCCCCAGGAGAAAATACAGTGATTTGTTTGAGCAGACCTTAGCTCACGCATCCTGCACATTCCCACTCAGGAGAATCCAAGACTCCTAACCACCAGTTTGCCCTTAGTTTTAAACCACCACCTTAGTATTCTGCCAAGCCAGAGAAATCAATAAAGAACTTTGAACTCTGAGAGTATCACTGTCATCCCGATGGCTACCCATGACAATTAGAGTATGTGCTGAGCAGAGGGCCCTATGGGCCCTATGGGCCCACTGTGCAAGAGGGCACTAGGGGTCATTTTATCTCATTTCTTCTTGCCCAGAAGGACGTCTCCGCAATAACAAACTGTAATTGTGCAATAGGAGGTGAGCAATTCCATCAAACAGCCTTTAAGCTTTCTCTCAGGGATATTTTAGTCACAGACAAAGAAAGGCTCCTGCTGATCGTGCCTCTCACCTCCATACTCTCTCCCCTACTCTAGCTACAAAAGGAACTTGCATGAGCAACAGCTCTTATTCCACCATAAGCATCAAGGGATAAGAAGAGAGAATCAACGGGATGACAATGTGGTTCTTGGTCAGGAGGCAAGAAGGATGCACCAGGGAGTACAGGGAGAGAAAGCATAGAAGGGAGAGGTCAGGGAGGAGGAACTCTGGAGTCCACAACAGAGCAAGGAGTGCTACGCTGGTTTTCAACAAAAATAGGGACGACCACTCTCTTACACCCCAGAGAAAAAGCATTCTTTCTTCTATGTGAAACTTGAAATGAAGAAAAGGAAGCCGTGCAAGAGCCATAATGACTCTATGAAAGAAAATTCAAGATTTCACTTTGTAGAATAGTAAAGTACCAACTCAAAGTACCAACATTGCTAAATAAATTGTGCAGCAGACAGAAGTATGGCCCTTCTCAAATGCATGTACATGGTATTGACATTTAAGGTCCTAGGTATTTTTGATATGCAAATGTTGTTTTCAACATTGTATTTGGACTATACATGTGCTTTCTCCCATTGTATATAATGTATTGCTTAAAATTTATATAAATTACTGCAATTTTTAACAGGTTAAAAAAAGGGGGACAGCTCCCTATGGCCCTTTTTCTGGACTCTGGGTCTATGCATGGTCATTAGATAGCAGGGTTTTCATCCTGGTAATGTGCTGCCCTGGTTCATCTTTCCAAAGGTTACAGATTCAGCTGACATTGTGCATGCATGCATTTCATTTTACTTAACCCTCACAAAAACCTGCTGAGGTTTTTGTTATTCTCACAATGTTGGTGCCCAAGTAGCACTGGGTCCAAGGAGACCTACCAGTCAGAGCTGGGATCCAGCCCAATATTGGCCTCGCTGCAAAGCCTGTGCCCCCTTGGAGGCACTGCCTGCTGTCACTACTCCTCCTGGCTTCCCTTCCAGAATGTGGCAGTAAGAGCATCTTCGGGACCTCTTCCAGCAGGCTCAAAGCCTTGGGTGGTCTTGAAACTTGGAGTTTTACCCTGGAACAAATGAAGAACTGGGATAGAGGCCCCTTCTTAAGCTGGAAGCAGCTGGGCCCAGCTGAGGAGCAAGATAGGACAGACCACCTCTCCACGCAGCACCACCCTTGGAGAGGAGGCGCAGCCTGCGCGAGTGCAGTCTGCTGGCTCACACCAAGCAGCTAAAGGGAAAGTGGCTAATGGTCGCTGGGAAGCTGGCAAGGGGACCGCACTGAATGGGAAGGACTGCAGGTTGCCCCGGGACTCTGGAGACCTGGGAAGGGACCCAACATGCCAGCATCCAGAGTCCTCCCTGCAATCAGAGGAAGATTGGAAGGAAAAGAGCAGATGGTGCCTGCTGTGTGCTTTGAGAGAGCACCCCTTGTCCTCAGCCCATGGCAAGTTTCAATCAATCTCACAAAACCTGGGATTGAGTCAAAGCTCAGTTTTTTCCCTGTGCCTTTTTCTTTCACCTGGATCATACCATACCCTTGCCCAGGGGGAAGCCTGCTTTTCCTGTTCTTCCCAGGTTTTGGTCTAATTTCAACTCTGTGGGGACACAGGAACCTGGAGCTCCCTAGATCTAGAGGTAGGAAGCCAGCTGGGACTCTGCATGCTTAAAGAGGGTTCCTTGGGTGGATTTTTTCAAATCAGGAGGTCCTAGACCCCAATTGGAAAGAACTGCCTAAAAGCCTTCCTTTCACAGACCCCAGTACATTGTCCTAAGGCCCGTATCCTACGGACTCTTGCTTCTACTCTAACACAAAACCCAGCTCCCTTGTTTCCAACAGCACTATAATCTGGCCACCATGTCCCTCACTCCCTCCCTCACAGGACCCCTGACTGAGAAATCTGCCTCATTGCCCCACTGGGAGCTCAGCCTGAGGGATCCCTTTGTGTCAGTTGGTCTTCCCTGAGGATTTCTCTTTCTGGCTTTATGGATCCCAGTTTTCTTCTCACTTAACTCAAGTCCTTCTTCAACCCCAGTGCCTTATTCTTATGCCACCCATATCCTTAACTCAGCAAACTTGATCATCTGAGCTCACTGAGCAAAGGCCCTGTGGCACAAGAGAGAGTCCTAAGAGCTTCAGGAGACCTCAGGTGCCATGTACATAGGTGGCTTGGCCAGAAGAAAAGTGAGGCAAAGAAGAGCTTTTGGGAGCACACAAGGGAAAGAGGACAGGTCCCTCTTGTCTTGAGGAAGAGGTCAGCCAGGGTCCTGGTCATGGCAGGAGCCAGGCTGCAGTGGTTCCATGATGAACTGGAATACAATCACCAGGAAGCCAAGGGGTGCAAGTAGGAGCTGCCCTTTTTATTCTTGGTAAGGGAACACAGAAATAAGATATCAGGCCAATCATGCTCAGTGATAACAGTGAGCGCTGGATACTATCAGCACAGGGAAGAATGAGTGCTACTCTAAAGAAAGTCCCTGTCTTTCAGACCCCTGCTTTATAGACTGGAAGGCTGAGACCCCAAGAGTAGCAGGTGGCCCAAAGACATTGCCCTGGCTGCTAATGCAGACCCCGAGTGAGCAGCTCCTCCTTTCAGCCAGGCTCCTGCTGGCACCCAGACCACATTGCTCCTAGCTCTAGCTGCCTCGTACTCATCTCGCTCCTGGCTCATAATCCATTCTGACTCTTCAAGGACTTCTGAGACAGGCGTAGAAGTGAAGCCTTTGACCTGCAGTAAATCATTGCAGCCAGTAGTCCTCTTGTTCCTGAACTCATCTGCAGACAGCTCTGCTCTCCCTCACTTGAGCAATAAAAACAGCTGAGGCTGCTGCTGGCCTTGAGCATGGGCTGGGAACTAGGAGATGGGAGACAGCCACAGGTGAGGTGGACTTGAAAGCCTCTGCCTTGGCTCCTCTTCCTTCCTGTCTCTCCCCTTCCTTCTTCCCTTCTTCTCTTCTTTCCTCTTTCCTTTGTGTGTCACACAAGTTTAGTACAATGAATTTTCTATGATAAACTTCAATGCCACCGCTGTGGTCATTTGGAACGCCCCCTCATAGCAGCACTGCAAGGTTTTCTGCAGGGTGGAAGCAGCTGGGAGCCAGTCTTAGTGCCTCCTACCTAGCAGCAAGCTGTGAAGATGACTATGATCCATCCCAGGCCCCCCAGCTCATGCACCCCCCCAGCCACTCAGAACCAACCTCAGCCATGGAGATCCCCTTGGGATGCCTGGGGCCCATCTGATTTGACAGCTGCCAGCCCCACTAACCTGCCCCTGATGTGCTGCCCTTCTGATAGGATGTCTTGGAGTTGCTCTCCACACCCAAGTCCTGGGATAATGTCATCCAAAGCCTGGGTCTGAGCCATCATTTCTCATAGACATTAGTTCCTTCCCAAGACATTCTTCTTCTAAGGACTCAGGTCCTTACCTCTTTTTTGCCTCAGTTTCCTCAGGATTATCAAGAGGATTGAATAAGTTGGCCCAGGGAATGAGTTTAAACACTACTGAGTAGAAAAGATTTAAGCCACTATTGTTATTACTAATGGCACACTGCAACCGCCAAGAAGTTAGCGTGTCCTTAGGCTGCCTCAGTCAGAGCAATATGACAGTGGAGGAGGTAGTTTTTGTGACACTGTTCAGCCACACACACCAGATCTCAAGTCCAGGAGGAATTTTTTAATGTGGCAAAACATACAGAGGAGTTGTACTGAGATGGTGCAGAAACACACTGCCCTCCTGTGTGGCAGGAGCCTAGAGACAAGGCGGATAATCTGGAACTCAGGCCTAGACAAATGAATGGGTCAGTCGAGGAAACAGGTATTGTCCTCAGCTACATGAAGAGAAGATACTGGCTTCGGATAGGAGATGCCTTACCAATGAGAAAAGGACTCCTGTTCCTACACAGAGAGCATCAAAGAGTGTTTCTGTCTTACCAGGAACTCAGACATGAGTTTAGGGCAAAAGGCAACAAAAGGTAGATTCAGTCCTCCTAAACCCAGCCTTAAAGTAACTTCTAGGAGCTAGAAAGGAGAATGGCTGAGAAAACATCCACACCCTGGAAGGACTCAGAGGCGCAAGCAGTTGCAGCCCAAGTCACAGGACGACCTTGTCCCTCACTGATGAGAATCGCCATAGGAACAGAACTCGGATTTCCCTGACCACAATTAGAAGGGGCCAGCCAATCAGGACTAACAATGCAAGCGGGTGCTGTGACCCCGCTCCTGCTCTTACTCAAGCTTTGCCACAGGAATACTTGGAATGCCATCCCTAACAAGGAGCAGACAAAACAGTTGAAGTCCTTTCTCTATTACACAGTCTTTGGCCACAAGAGAACTTCTGGTTTTCCCTCTTGGATACTAGCTGGGCTCAGAAACCTTGTGGTTCAACAACTGTCCATGCCACCTACTGCTCAAATATTCTTGGCTAGTTACCTTTTCGATCTTCAGTGTCCTCATCTGAAAATACAGGAGATAATGCTGAATTCACAGAGATGTTGTAAAGTTGACTTTAGGAGCACAGGAAGGAAAGCGTCATCCCAGCTTCTCCTTACAGCTCTCCCTCCTTTCCCTGCCCAGAAAGCATCCCATGTTCTCACAGTCCAAGAGGTCCTGCTCTTCCATGGGACTTCCATCTTCAGCTCTCACTGAAATGCTCTCCTTACAGTCAAGGAAAGATACTTGATCCCACACAATGACACTATGGATTACATTGGGCTTCCTGACCGCTCCGGTGATCAGGTGACTGATCACTCAGAACAGGTTTCTGAACTCAACAATATTAGTTGTGATGCAAGTCCTCCAAGCCCTGCCTCCCTGCTGAGGCTCTCTGTAAGGCTGTCTCTACCTTTCCAACCTCTGCCTTGGTCCTGCTTCCTCACATTGTTACTGTGGAATTTCACAAGCCTGTTTGCAAATTTTCTCCTGGAAAAGGTCGACCTCTTTCCCACAACAGGGCTTTGCATCTGCTCTTGTCTGGAGCTCCCATTCCTTATTTTTGGCAAAGTTAGCTCTTTCTCATCGTGGAAATCTCAGCTCAGTAATGGTGCTCTTTGACTGCCTAGTCCAAGGGGATCTCCCATGCTCCCATGATGGTAGAAATTGTCTTTGTTGTTTATCTCTGGGCACCAGCTTCTAACATTGTACATGAACCCATCTGGAATTAATAAACTGAATGAAAGAATGAGTTGCTGAATGAATGAATGAATGAATGAATGAATGAATGAATGAATGAATGAATGAATGAATGAATTATAAATGATATAAATAATTTTTTTCTTGTACCCCATGCACATAGTTCTTTTCTGGGTATCTTGCCAATCCAAATAGTATCTCCCATTAGGATGCAGGCAGGGTAAGCATTATAGATTTCTTTTGTTCCAGTCCAATATGCAGTACAGTACGGTGCTTGTATACAACACTCAAAAATGTTTGATAAATGAATGAATCATTGAATGAATAAGCAAGTGGGCATGCATCCAAAAATTTCTGGACTGAACTGAATTAAAGAGACCTGCAGGGGTAAAGGAAGGGCCAGATCCTCGTGACAGCAAACATGTGTTCTGCGCTTGTCACTGAAGCTTTCTTGTGTTCAGTTCCCCCGCCCGGTTTTCACCCATCAGCTTGCTAATGGGATCATAAAGGAAGCCGAGTCAGGGCCCTGGGCTTTCTCAGAGTCTTCAGCTCAAAGCCTTTATTGGGTGTGGAGAGAAGAGAAAAGGTGATGAATGGCCCGATACAAAGAGACTCAGATACCTGACTTTGTTCTTATCTGGGGAAAAATGCAGCTGCCTGAAAGAATCAGCAGCAGACACGCAGAGTCATGATGAACTAAGAAACTCAAGAATGTCCTTTGATAAATGTTTGCTGGATAAATGAATGAATGCTTCTGTTGCTTATTACCTTTTAAGTGAATAGGGTCAAAGGTCAGTATTAACCCAAGGCTCATGGGGTAAGAGATTCTTTGTGACCTAGCAGGAATTATTACCAAGGGCAGACTAGGCCAGCAAGTTCACATGGCTAGTGAAGACAGGGTCACAGGTTGGAGGTCCCCTGGAGACTAGTTATCTGCGGGTAGAGGTGAAATATACTTCACAGCCATACTCCGCGTCCTAACCATCTTGCAAACTCCTGCATTTGCCCAAGAGAGGAGAATATAGTATGCCTGAACTGAAACTCCATACTGGCAGCAACAGCTGAACACACTGCATCTGCGGAGGATTCCATAATGTTAATGAGGACCCAATAGCTGGCATTTATTGAATGCTTCCTATGTGCCAGGCATGAATTTTACATGAATTTCTTTTCATTTATCTTTATATGCAGGTCTAATCAAATGAGAGAGCTGAGGCTTAGAGTTAACATGATCCTTTAGCATTCATTCTCTGACCGCTGTCACTTAATAGTATCTATTGCCACTCTTGTGAGGTATGCTTTATCCTTTCTTTTACAGTTGAGAAAACAGGGGTAGTGATGTGCTGATTAACCCAGAATCGCCCAGCTGGGAATAGGTAGAGGCTGATCCAAGATCCAGGTGTCCCAAAAGCCAGTCTGTTCTCCTAACCATGAGAACAGAGACAATGTTTGTTTAGTTGGTTGGTTTTGGTGGGGGTGGGTGGGGATTGACAGCCAGAATTAATTATACGGGCTTTCAGAGATGAAGGGTGATGTGCTAAAAGAATCTGGATGACTGTGGAATTTGACTGTTGCAAAGAACTGCACCTCCGCAGGGGTGACCCAGGCTATGCCCCTAAGTTTTAAGGCAGAGAAAGGGCAGGGAGATGCAAAGGAAAGACAGACATCAGTCTGGAGGGCCTAGCTGAAGGCACCAGCCGACCGCAGACTGTGTGTTGCTGGGAAAGTCACTTAACATCTCTGGGCTACAGAGTAGCATTCAGAGGGCATTAGGTAAATCGGCTCACCCAGTGCTCATCACAGCCATTGAGAGCTGAAACCATTGTGGCCTGGTTCTATCCACAAGATAACTGAAATACAGGCTGAGTAGCCAGAAGTTTGGCTTGAACCACTGGGCTGCAGCCTAAGGACAAGGTTATTTGCCCTGGAAAGGCAGCTCTTCCTGCTGGCAAGCAGGAAACAAGGGTTCCAGCACAGGGGTGCAGGGACTGCAGAGGGGGTCAGGACAAGGCTTCTGCCACCTGCCAGATAAATGAGTAAAAAATGACAACTAATCAGGCAGCCCATGTGGGACCTAACTGGGTTTCAAGAAGCTTATTCAGCCTCCAAAATCCCCTGCCTTGGGGAAGCACAGGGGCCAGGAGTTTGGCATGGGAGACGGCAGGAGTGAGGCCCACAGCTTCTGCTAGGCAGCGCAGAGCTTACCAGGCCTTGGGCCACGCAGGACCCATCCCCTCCTTTGCAGACTGAAGCTGATGAGTATTTGTCAGGGACACAGGCTGTGGAGGCCTGCAACTGGGAACAGCTGGACCCACCAGCTGGGTGTACCTCCACCTCTGCAATCCAGGATTGTGCCAGATTCCACCCCTCTGGATCATCGCGGGGTGGCTCTGGGCTGCACAGAAGCGCGCTAGGACTTCAGTTCCCAGTATGAATATGGCACAGTTCTCCAAAATCTACAGCTGGCAGAGGAGTCCCTGACAGCAATCTATCCATAACAGCAAAGCTCACCCTGAGATCAAGGGTTCCACAGTCCTGTGTCTGTTTTTGAATGTGATGTGACAGGCTGTGGGAGATGGAAGCCCAAGGAGTAGTGCCACATCTCTAGAGGAGCCTGGATGGGACAGTCCCATCATCAATGGGGCCTTGTGGCCTGAGTGGGAAGAGAGAACCGCCCTGTCTCAGGAATGTGACCTCCGCAGCACTAAGCACAGCCGGTCTTTACCATTATAAAACCCCAGACACTCTGGGTGTGGTGGGATTTGCAAAAGCACAGTCTACTGCCACTAAGGAGCCTTCAAAATGTGGAGAGAACCACCCAGAGCCATCAAATGCTCAGACAGCTCAGGACAGAGGCAAGCACAAAGAGCCAATGAGCTGGGGGCAGACTGTCTCAAAGAAATAAACATGTGGTGAAGGTATTTCCACAGCTAGTAAATACTGTCTTTCAGGGGTGCAGAAAGAGACCAAACAGCCCTTCCCCACTTTCTCCCGATAAAAAAGTGACACTGTGTATATCAAGAGCAAGCAGCCGAGTCCTGAAGCCAGATTTCCCAGCTACCCTTTAATTTATAGGTCATAAATGATGGGGCTGGTGATCTATTGCCCCTGGATCAGGGGAATTTCTTCTGACCAACAATACACACAGGGCCCACTGATAGACCAAATGGCCTTGGGTTAGAAAAGGTCAGGCTTCACTGAGTGCTGAGCATGATGGCTGGAACACACGGCTGTAGTACCAAGGGGCTATTCCAAACATCACAGGAAGTAGGGCTGCTGCCCATCTCGAAGAGGGTAAACTGAGAGAAGAAAGGCCAGGTGCAGACAGGGGCAGACAGCCTGGAGAGCTGGTCACAGGCCTTCACCCCGCCCGGGTTTTCCATTCTAAGGCTCTTCACATTCACGTCACTCAGGCTTCTGTAGAAGCCTGAGCTCTCACAAGGGCTGCCTGGACTCCTTCCCAGTGGGCTGATAGACAAGGGGCTAGACCTGGTCTGTCACGTGGTCACTGCTGGGAGAGTTTCCATACATGTGCATTCATGGAAAAAAAGACAGAAACAGACTGTTTCCATCCATCTGTCCAAATATCTGTCCATCCATCCGTCCATCCATCCACCCTACATTTCCCAAAGGGTACCTATTACAAAGGCCATTTTTAATGCTTAGTCCCTGGATAGAGAAAGAGCCAAATAACATTTCATTTTCATGTATGTTTTATTGTGGCATTTGTGTAGGGCAAGTGATACTGATTTTTCATGTATAATAAAATATTTTCTTTTTCCTTTTTCTTTCTGAGACAGGGTCTCACTATGCAGATGGGACTGGCCTTAGGCTCACTTTGTAGTCCAGGCTGGTCTCAAACTCATAATGGGCCTCTGCCTCAGCCTCACGAGTGTTGGGATTACAGACATGCACCACCACACCTGGCTGAAAGCTTTCTTTTTGTTCAGAATTTTTCCTTAAAAAACAGGGAAGTTAATTTAAATAAAAATAGTAAATATAGCATAGATCTGATAAGAGTATGGCAAAAATCTTCCAGTTGGTTCAAGCACAGCTAAGCCTGGGAAAGCATTCCATTAAACAAAAAGTTGCTTAGCAACGATAGTTCTAGAATTAGTAAAATCCAAGGCAAAAGCCTTCTATAAGGTAAATTATACTTTTCCAAAATTCTTCCTTGTACCCTTAACAGATTTTTTCTGTTCATCTTCTCACTTGCGTTGTCACGAACATTATCTAATATTTGTCAGTTTTCCAATTAGTCATTTTTGTGCATTGAAATGTGCCTCCCCACCAAATAAAGTATTTTTGATAGAAGCCTCAGATATGTGTACCCCATAGACTTAAGTAGAGATGAGACCTGTAAGGAGGTATGAGGTTTGTCCTAACCCATTAAGACCACTGTCCATAAGAAGACAAAATCGAGACACAGAGAGAGAGACTCAGAAGTGGGCACACAGAGACACGATGACAGGAAGACACAGAGAGCAGGCAGCCATCTGCAGCCTAGCAGGGATAAGGGCCCTACCTGCACCTTGGCCTCAGACTTCCAGCTTCTAGAATTTCAAGGAGGAACATTGCTGGTGTTTAAGTCACTTACTTTATGGAACTTTGCTATGGCAGCTCTAGCAAACATGTACATTTATTTCTGTTGCTCCTGTGTTCCCTGTCACCAGGGTCAATACAAGTGCTGCTAGCAGGTACACCTGCACCTGTGATATTACCAGCACACAAGCAAGAAGACTTGGGCTCTAGTCAGCTGGCATCACCAGGGACCACCTGTTCTGAAGTCTGTCCCATTGGCAAGGTCATAAGAAAAGGGATGAGGAGGTATCTCTTCCTGTAAACTTTGTCTCTTCCTGTAAATACTTTGTTTTTCTTTTGTAAGTTTTATAATCTACCATCCAGCATAAAAGTATAAAAATGCGTTATAAAAAGTAAAGCCATGTTAATATGCTGAGCTGTACAGGGTTCAAGTCAACAACTTCTGACATTGCCAGTCCTATGGATAACCCACTACTATTATGGACTACTGGACTATATTGGATTATTTTTGCTGAATTCACTCACCTACAATATTTAAATGGCAATGAAATATCCATCTCTAACAAAATTAAACAACAAAAAAAAAAATGAGGGGGATACAAAGGGAGGACCATTTTGTATCTGTATATACAAAATAATAAGGATAGATATATAGCTACTTTCAATGAGAAGAAAGATTTATACTAATAGTGTTTGGCCAGGATATCATGTCTGCATCTTATACTATGAATAACCACTACGAAGATAACAATATGTAATGTATTAATTATTGAAACTGTCCTATTAATCAATTTTGAAGCTATTTGTTTCTCAATAAAATTAGTTTTAAAAGTCTTTAAAATTTTCTAATTTATACACTATAAATCATTTCTTTCAGTCTTAAAAAAAAAATGCCTTATAGTACCTGAAATCCGTGTTCATGTGGGGGCATCACACGTTCTTCCCCCTCTGGTTGAAAAATGAGTTCCTCACAGCGGGTCCAGCTTCTACCCACATGTATTGCTAGGTGGTAACACTGTTCACCTCTTGAAAATACAGCCAGAAAGGAAGGAGAGACATTAAAGGACTTGAACAAAACGTACCACTCAAGGGCAAGCCTCTGTGAACCTGCTCCCACAAGCAAACCCCACCTCTCAGAGCTCAGTAAAGTAGGAGTTCATTGACGGTTTAATCCATGGATGAGGTTAGGCCTGCATGATCTGCTCACTTCCCAAAACCCTGCACACTGCTGCCTTGGGGGCCTTGCCTGCAGCATGTGAGCAGCGAGGGGCATTTCAGAAGCAAACCCTAATGACCAGTTGACAGCTTGCAACTGAAAATTACAATATGTGAACTAAATATGTCACTGAATGGGCTCAATAACAGAACAGAAATGACAAAAGGATTAGTAAACATAATGATAGGTCAGCTGAAATTATACAACCTGAAGAAGAAGCCAGTGCTTAGAAAGAAATAAACCAAGTATCAGAGATATGTTGTACAATAGCAAAAAGTTTCTAAGTTTCTGTATTATTATTATTAGTAGTAGTAGTAATAGTAGTATGTAGGGTTGTATTTTATACACTTATACATATGCTACATTTTTACACGTGCTATATATGCTACATACATATATATGTGTGTGTATATAATGTGTGTTATACATACAGAGTGATATAGACAGAGAGAAACATAAATATACAATGAAACAATGACTAGAAACTTCCCAAATCTGGGTCAAGACATGAATTTGAAGGTACAAGAAGTATAATGAGTAAAACCTACAGAGGGTTAACTGGGGGGAAAGCTATTCTCATGCATCATAATCAAATGGCCAAAACAAAAACAGCAAATGTTTTTGTTGTTCTACTCTTTTTTATTTCTTTATTCTTTTAATGTATTTGATACAGGTCCTCACCACACAGCTTAGACTCATAGTGATTCTCCTGTTTTCAGCCTTCCCAACACTGGGATTATAGGCTCAGTGGCTGGGCCAGCATGGCATGTGGTGCCAGGGATCAAACCCCTGTTCCTGCACTTACCTAAGCAGGAGCTTAGTCCACTGAGCTATCCAGCTGGTCCTTTTGTTCTAATCTTGATAACAGCCAGAAGGGGAAATAATGACACACTCTCTGTAAGAGAAAAACAATTTGAATCATTGTACAGAAACCAAGGAGTCTGGAGGACCTTGCTATGGTTTGCATCTTGCCTGTCCCCACAAATGTATGTGCTGGACCCTTTGTAATGGTGTGGGAGGTAGAGACTGTCAGAGGGGCCTGCACTTATGTCATAAGGGCCAGAACTCTTGGGAGGGACTGACACTGGTCTTCACTTGAGGTCAATGAGTGGCCCATGGTTCCTGCCCACCCATTATCTCCCTTTGTCACTTCACTTACTGCCTTGTCCCTTAGGGCAGCCTCCCGTGTTGGAAACTCCCTGTAGCTTTTGTTTTAGCCCCAAATTTCCTCCTGAAGCTGGATACTGAGCCAATTCTGGTCACCACTTCACAATGAGCCTTATACTCTCCCCATCCTTTACCTTTGATCCCATTCCTGACTTACTGGTTTCTACAAAGGACACCACCATCTTCCCAATCTCTTGGCCCTGACTGGTAAATCCTACTGTCCTCATCCCTATCTCCATGTACCACATTCTTGTTCTTCTCAAATCCATTTCTGGTGTCAGTTATCTATTTCTGTGAAAATCTTGTTACTGCTCACCTGTCCAAATATTCCACTGTACTATCCAGAATGCCTTTTCTGGAAATGTCCGGAATTCCTATTTAAATTGTCTTCATAATTATCCTTACTCACAATCATGCTTTCTTTTTTATGAGTAGAATATATTTATTGGGGGAAAGAATGCTCTTCTCTGAGAGAGGGACAGGAGGGGAGCCCTGAGTGAGTGATCCCCAGGAAACCATCTCTTCCAGGGACTTTTATAGAGGAAAACCATGCAGAGAGGTGGGTCTAAGGTGGTGGACAAGACATGGTAACTTGCTTATGTGGGAATGAGGTAGGACAAAACTATGGTCAATCAATGAAATTGCAAGCACCACTGCTCCGGTAAAATTGATTAAATCCAGTACCAAATGGGAAAGCAAGTAACGTAGCAAGTGGACAACAATACAGAACAAGATCTCTTCCTGTAGGGATTGGGCTACTGACTCTTTTATGTCCTTTTAAGGTAATTGATACTTATTTAGCATATCAATCCCTGATGCCCATCCTTAGGGAAATATGTAGCTGTGTTTCATCATTTGACTTGAGTTCTGGACCATATGGGAGTGTCTGTCTCTTCCAAGTTGCAAAGTCACCTTGTCTTCCATATTGTCCTTGAGAGCCTTGCCCTGCCTGATTGCCTATAATATTTCTATCTAATTCAGCTGCCTACAACATTCCCCTTTCTGAGGAAGTAACCCAAACTGCCATGAAGGAACCATGAGAAATGACCATTCTTGCTTCTATAGGCTGAAAGGGGTTGCAGCTGTTGACTGGCAGTCAGAGATACTCTCCAGAGGTTCTATCTAAAGTGCCTCCATAGACACCAGGCATTTACATCTTGGGTAGGCATGACAGCTTTAAATCTGGAAGAGACAAACCAAAGAAATAATTAAACATGCATGGGTAAAATAATCACAACAGGATAATTATGAATATAGCAAAAGATTTGTACCAAGTAGACAGTAATGACTTCCCATGAAAATGACAAAGATAAGGTCTAGGGGACCTCAGCATCTCATATACCATTGATGTGCTATCTTTTGAGCAGCTATTGAGACATTAGCAGAACGATTTGCAAGGTAATAACCTTTTTTAAGTTTGCAATTATGAAAAGACCAGTCAGAACTTTTTGTAGATCCATTAGTAGAAATCTTTTAAATTTGGGTTTAATCCACATGCCTTACCAGACCCACCCTTAAGGCATCCTGAATCAGCCCCCCAAAAAATCCTGACGCTTTCTTTATGTAATTGCAAGTACAGGTTTGGGTGGAATGGTCTCATGTTGGTCAGTTGTAGTCTGACTTTCCTGCCAGAGCTGTAATGACACAGGCCACACACAAGTCACAATGACTAAGAGTAAGAAGGATGGTCACCAAAAATAAGAATGAAGAGCTGCCAACCCAACCTAGGGAAGGGCAACTAGAAGACAATAAAAAGATAAAATATCTGCCTATCATGGCTCTTACTATATTTCTTAATTCCATTTCACTCTACCTCACTCTATGCTCCCCCAACAAGTTAAGCCTGAAGACACCATCCATTAGTTCCCCCTACTGTCCTTAAGACTTCAGGGTCTTCTCATTGCATCTATGGCACTCAGGAAAGGGCCATTTGCCAACACAGGTAAAAGACTTCAGACTCTTTCTTCAACAAGAAGGAGGTGCCCAGACATGAGTGCTTAACAACATAATCTACGAGGGTGGGGAATGAGTCACTGCTTTGCTGAATTTCTGACCCCAGTTGAACACCTTAAGCTGATGCAGCTTATACACAAGTCTGCTATGTAGGAATCCAGTCATCATAAAAGTGACTCATAGCATAGTATCCAGAGGGGCTGTGGTGGATCTGGGTTTTCTATGTAGGTTTCAAAATCCTTCTTTCAAATACTAGAGGTTTTTTTTTTTTTTTTTGCTTTCTTCCCTAAGAGAGCTTCAAGAACTTTCCTTCATTCCCCAGTATGTCTAAAATCAACTCGAATGTAAAGACTTTATAGAAGACAGAGACTATGTCTGTTTTATTCATGCAAGTATTCCCAGTGCCTAACAGAGTACCCAGTGAGTTGTACTTCATGGGCAGCTTTTCTTTGCCAGAGCCAAATGTCTGGTAGATACAATTTAAAGGAGGTATGGTTTAGTTTTGTTCATGGATGCAGGGGTTTCAGACCATGATGAGTGGGCTTCAGAGCAGGAAGGTGATGGTAGAAAGTCAGGGTGATGGGGCAAAGCTGAGGACAGTGCCAGAGAGGAAGGGGCCAGCAACCACATACAATGGCAGGGCTGTACCTCCACAACACCGAACACCTGAAGTATGCTGTTCTCATCCCATAGGCAGCTCTCAAGCCAACTGCTTGACACCCTGGCTTAGTTATTGGCTGAATGAATGACAGGCACCAAACTCTTCTCTCTTCAGTAATGATGAAAAAATCTCACCAATAGCACAGTACCAATAGATTTTACTAGATATAATTTATGTCCGAATATAATTTTGCAAAGGATTCTACTCATTTTTTCTGGTTTGAGTCACTGCAAATTTTAGGAAGCAGTATGATTTATCTATGTTCCAGCTGCCTAATATTTACAACTTCCAGTAATGAAATCGTGGAGCATTCACAAACAGGAGGAGCTGACTGACCACCTTCATTTTCTGTGTCATCCCCATGTCAATGTAAAAGCTGCTGGAGCAAGTGTCCAGTATAGCTTGAAACAAATGTTAGCCTGTCTTAGATGGAACTCATTGTTCTACCTTAAGTGGATAAATACAGTGCTAATCAGCACTCACCCCCTAAGCCAATTCCACTCCTTCAGCATCTTCCCGCCAGACCTCCATCCTGAGCACTGTTAGGTGGGCTTTAGGGCTCAGCAGCTGGTGGCTCCCTTACTGCTTGGGAAACCCAGTGAATTTCAATGCTATTGAGCCTCTCTGCTCAAACACTCCTGGTGTGAAGTGAGCACAGCTCTGGTTGCTAGGCAACCATTACAAGAGCAGTAGAATTTCCAAAATAAAAGGGACCCAGCATACACTTGAATCAAGTATGATTGCACTGTTAATTTGCAACTGGTTAGCCTATACCCCTATCTTGGTTAGATGGTTACTATAGAAATTATTACTACCCAAGAACTTCTTTTTTTAAATTTTTTTATGTTTTGAAGAGTGTACCAAAAAAAGTGTAGAAATTAGAATTAAAACAGAAAAAATTACAAGTGATACAGATTTTCACTTAACAAAGTAATATAAATTTCACAGTATTTGCTGTAACATAGTGTTGTCTTCCAACCAGTTATTCATATTATCAGATGTATGCATGGAAAGTTGGAAGAGGAAAGCAAAAAAGAAAGCAATACATAAGAAATTAAAAGAACAAAACTGAGAAACAAATGAAAAAAAGGAGACAAAACAAATTAAAGCATTAACTGCTTCTTTCCATAGACCAGCAGAAATGCACAGTACAGTTGTCCCAACCATATTGCTTATATACATAGATAAATCTATTTTCCCCACTCCCTCTCCTGTCCTTCTCAACTCAGTAACTCTTTTGAATAAGCTCATTCTCTTTCCACAGTAGCTATTGTACCCTTCAGACTCCATTTTTCTTTTTCAGGCTCTCACACTAAGGAGACAATATGATGTTTGCACATGCAGGTCTGTTTGGTAGGGTGGTTTTTATTTCATTTTGTTTATTCTTTGGAGAGCCCAGGGAAGAAGGAAAAAGATACGTGTCATGCTAGGACATTAAGTGCTCAATAAACACTAAATTACTTAACTAGTGAACTAATACATGGCCTGAGAGTTGGCTTCTTCATGTGAGGGAATCACAGTCTCTGGAAATGTATCAAGACACTGTTATATACCCATGTGGTGTACTGAAATCATTCCACAATGCCTCTTCACTGTCCCAGCATATTTTTATTATTTTGCCATGCCTAGTGACCACATTTACCATAGGAAATTAGTGACCATGGATGGGCATCTTTTCTTTAAGCAGTGGAACTTGCATGGACTTAGTATCCTGCTTCTCACAAGCTATGTCATGAAAGGCACCAAACCTTCCCTGTCCTTCACCCTGGGGAAAGCCAACCACTGTGAGCACAGCCCAGCCTTCTCAATAGGGGCTCCTCAAGGAGGAAGCGAGGGCTCCCACTAGCAGCCATGGAAAGAAATCATGTCCTGCATAGGTTCTGAAGGCTCAGCTAAGCCTTTCAATGTTAGTGGCCTCTGCCAATATCTGGCTACAACACAGGAAGACCCCACCCAACACCACCTAGTCCTGACCCATGGAACTAAGAAGACACAAGTTAGATATTGACATTTTAAACCACAATGTTTGGGAAGTGACTGTGACACCAAGATAGATGTTAAACTCTTCTTTCACCCTTTCCAAAATGACTGCCACTGAAATACAAGGTCCTTGAGGATCTACAGAGTGAGGTACAAGGTTGCAGGATAAACCCTGAGGATACCTGACTGACCTTATCTGATACAAAAGCTACATTTCTTGTTATATAGGTCTTGCTTTAACTTGGTCTTAACCATCCAGCAGAAAAGTATAAAAATGGAGGTATATAAAGTAAAGCCATGTTAATATACTGAGCTGTGAATGACTCAAGTCAACAATGTGGATAACCTGCTTCTATTGTGGACTGCTGATCTGTGTTGGATTGTTTTATTAATAAATATACATATATTTATAATTTATATATATAATATATGTTATATATAT
>PVKA01025115.1:0-33361 GCA_004027165.1 Ctenomys sociabilis
TTTCCATTGGGTCTGTGGTGATTTCAACTCTTTCATTTCTTATTTCTTTTATTTGAATTTTTTCTTTCCTCTTTTTGATGAGGTTGGCTAGAGGCTTATCAGCTTTATTTAGTCTTTCAAAGAACCGACTTTTTGATTTGTGGATTCTTTGAACTGTTTTCTTCATCTCAAATGAATTAATTTCTGCTCTAATCTTTGTAATTTCTTCCTGTCTTTGTGCTCTGGGTTTTGTTTGGTCTTTTTTTTTTTTAATTTTAATTTAATTTATTTATTTATATTATTTTTTTAATTTTTGTTTTATTGAAGTACAAACATCAATGAGATAGTTTTAAGATACTTTGACAAGGTGGATTTGATATATTAATACATTGCAAACAGTTTTCATAATGTTTTGGTATCAGAGAAGGTACATACATGATATTATACTTACAGACATTATTACACCATATGTCTCTTATCAGTAAATAGAGTGTAGCTCTTTGCGTATCTTATTTTTTATATCTGAATTACATCAAAGATTCAATAATTAATACTCTCTACCTTGATATTTTCCTAGTTGTCCATAGTACTAGAAACTGACATAATATCCTGTCCAACCACCATTAGTGCAGATCTTGCCTCTCATAGAATTATGTATATTTTTATTTTATTGAAGTACAAATATTAATGATACAGTTTTTTTTTTTTAGGTTTTTATTTTTGTTTTATTGAAGCACAAATATCAATGAGACAGTTTTAAGGTACCTTGACAAGATGGATTTCATAAATTAATAAATTGCAAACTATTTTCATAATGTTTTGGTAATATAGACAGTGCATACATGATATTATACTTACAGACATTATTATACCATATGTCTCTTATCAGTAAATTAAGAGACTGTAGCTGTTTGCATATCTTATTTTTTATACCTGAATTACATCAAAGATTCAATAATTAATACTTTCTACCTTGTTATTTTCCTAGCGGTTGTCCATAGTACTAGAAGCCGACATAATATCCTGTCCAACAACCATTAGTGCAAATTTTACCTCTCATAGAACGAAGTAGAAGCATAGCGTTATCTATCCCAACTGTACTGTCCATACACACACATCATGATTCTTCCTTTCCAAACTCCTTCCTTTGACTACACCTGTCAAAGATGGGCACTCTATTGTCATTCAACTAACTTAGGTGCTTGAACTCGACAACACAATCCAATACAGTCCAGCATTTTCTTTACTGGCAGGATTTCTGTCAGGTTTCTCGTCTTCACAGCTCTGACCAGAATCTTCCATCAAGGATAGCCTAAGGTGTTCAAACTCTATTTTTCATTTAGTATTTCTGGACGTTCCTAAACTCTTCTAAGAAGCTATTTCCAGTGCATCCTGAACCACATGCTCAGGTATAGTCAGAAAAGACTCCATTTCCCTGGTACCAAATAATATTGAACTGTGGTCCCTGTGCATGCTTAAGCTTGCCTAAGCAGGTGCTTTAGGCTTCTGAGTTATCTCACTGGAACCTGGGAAAAACTTTCATAATGAGAGAATAACTGATGATATCATTTAAACCTAGGGAACCCAAATATACCATTCAGAAACAGAAAAAAATCTACATATTTTCAGGATTTATTTATTTATTTGTGTATTCATTGAAGAACCAACAGCAATGAGACAGTTATTTTTATAGGTGAATTATATCACAGATTCAATAATTAATACTTTCTACCTTGTTATTTTCCTAGTGATTGTCCATAGTAATAGAAGCCAACATAATATCTTGTCCAACCACTATTAGTGCAAATCTTGCTTCTCATAGAATTATGCAGAAGCACGGCATATTTATCCTCACTGTAGTGTTTATATGCACACATCATGATTCTTCCTTTGCATACCCTTTTTTTTTTTTGTCTAGATCTGACAAAGATGGGCACTCCATTGTCATTAAACCAATTTAGGTACCTGAACTCCGCGACACAATCCAACACAGTCCGGCATTGCACAACAATAGTGAGTTATCTGAAGAAGTTATTAACTGTAGTCATTTACAGCTCAACTTATGATTATGGCCCCACATTATATACCTCATTATATACTTTTCTGCCCAATGATTAAGACAGAGATAGACCAAAACTTATATACCAAAAGATGTAGCTTTTGTTTCTGATGAGGACAGTGACGTCCCCTCAGGGTTTATCTTGTTATCCTTTACCTTTACTTTGTAGATCTTTTGTCTGTATCATCCATGTGGATGAGCCACGGCCAATGCTTGACCAGTTTGCTCTCTGTGAGAGCTGAGAGAAAGTTTTCTCTCCATGTGACTCTCCCCAGGCACACTATAGATCATCAGTCTCTTTCCTCTGTGGCTCCTTAATCTCCTTGTTCACAAAATTTGGAGCACAAGCCAGTTTCAAGACGTTAGAGTACTGGTTCACCTATGTCCTAAGTCTTCACTGACCTTGATATTCAAGGGCCAAACGTTGACTGGCCTTGCGGCTGTTCTATTTCTCCAATTTTGATTTGTGAACTGAGGTTGTTAACCATCCAGAAGAAAAGCTGATTAGTACCCTGCAGCACATGCTGTTCAGTTTGCCCTAACTATCTGACTCAATTCTTTTTAGATGTGTTTGTACATTGCTATTTGTATTTCTTCTTTTCACTTCTTATACTAGGGAGACTATATGATATTTGCTCATGGGTCTGGTTTATTTCACTTATGAGTATATGTTCAAGTGGCATCCACTTCAATATAAATGCTTCAAGTTTATCATTCTTTATAGCTGAGTAATACTCCATTATATAGAAATACCACAACTTTTTTAACCATTCCTCATGTGATGGACATCTTTGTTGTTTCCAAGATTTGGCTGTCACAAATTGTGCTGCTATAAACATAGGCACACATATGTCACTATGATACAATGTTTTCAGTTCCTCTGGGAAAATTCCCAGTAGGGGGATAGCCAGCTCGAATGGGATTTCCAGTCCTACTTTTTTGAGGAGTCTCCACACTGATCCCCACAATGGTTGTACCAGTCTACATTCCCACCAGCAGTGGAGAAGTGTTCCCTTTTCTCCACATCCTCTACAACATTTGTTGTTGGTTGATTTCCTTATGATAGCCATTCTTTCTGGAGTGAGATGGTATCTCAGTGTTGTTTTAATTTGTATTTCACAGATGGCTAGTGATGTGGAGCATTTTTAAACATATTTATTCGCTTCTTTAATTTCGTCCTCAGAGAAGTGTGTGTTCATCTCAGATGCCCATTTCTGAATTTGGTTTTTAAATTTGAGGGCCCTTTTATATCTTATTTCTTTATATATTCTAGACAGCAGACTGTTTTCTGGTTGCTTATTAGTTAGGTTTTTCCATTATTTGTGGGTTGTCTTTTCACTTTGTTAATCATTTCTTTTGTCTTTCCCAAACTCCTCAAAAAGAATTGATCCCAGTTGTTGATTCTTTCAAGTGTTTCCCATGCAAATATATGTTTGTTCATGACCTCTTAATCTACCCCATATATCTTAAAGAGTTCCTTATATTTTCTCTTACAGGAGATTGAGTGTTTCTTTTAAAATGTTTAGATCTTTAATCCATTTGACTTCAGCTGAGTACTTGGTAATAGAGTTGGGTCAAGTTTTAGTTTTCAGCATACAGAAAGCCAGGTTACCCAGCACCATTTGTTAAAGAGGCTATCTTTCTTCCAGTAAGCTTGTTTGGCCCCTTTGTTGAAGATCTGATGGCTGAGTGTGCTCATAGATGCTTCTGCATCTTCTAATCTATTCCATTTATCCTCATGTCTCTTTCATTGCCAATACCATGTTTATTTTATCATAATGGCTTTGTAGTATAATTTCAAGTGAGGAATTGTGATGCCTCCTGCCTATGTCTTGTGTGGTTCCAAATTTTAGGAATGATTTCTCTAGGCCTGTGAGGTATGTTGGTGGAAGTTTGATATTTATTTCATTAAATCTGTACAGCAATTTGGGGAGTATGAGCCTCTTCACGATATTGGTTCTTCCTATCCAGGAGCATGGAATATCTGTCCATTCTCTGAAATCATCAAATAATCTCTTTTCTTAGGGTGTTGTAATTTTCTTTGAAAAGATCTTTGACTTCTTTGGTTAAGTGAATTCCAAAGGTATTTCATTTTCCATGGTGCTATTATAAAAGTTATTGTTTCTATTGATGCACTTTCAATGTGCTTGTTATATGTGTAGAGGAATGCTATTAACCTTTGAGTATTGACTTTGTATCCTGCTATGCTACTGAATTTCCATATCAGTTCTAGTAGTTTTTTGGTGGAATATTTGGAGTCTTCCAAGTAAAGTATCATGTCATCTGCAAATAGTGATATTTTAACTTATTTGCCTATTCTTATTTCTTTCATTTCTCTCTCTTTTCTAATGGCTTTTCCTAATGATTCCAAAACTGTATTTAATAGGAGGATTGTTAGAGGACATCCTTGTCTTGTACCTGTTTAAGATTAAAAGATTTCAGTTTTTCCTCATTTAGGATCATATTAGCTTTTGGGTTGTCATAGATGGCTTTTATCAAGTTAAGGTAGAGTCCATCTATTCCAATTTTCTGTAGGACCTTGAACATGAATGAGTGTTGGACTTTGTAAAAAGCTTTTTCTGCATCAACTGAGATGATCATGTGGTTTTTAGATTTCAGTCTATTAATACAGTGTATTACATTTATAGATTTTCAAATATTAAACCATTCTTGCGTCCCTGAGATAAATCCTACATGTTCATGGTGTATCATCTTCTTGATGGTTTTTTGTATTTTATTTGCTATGATTTTATTGAGTACTTTTGCATCTATGTTCATGAGGGAGTTTGGCCTGTAGTTCTCCTTTTTGGTTGTGTCTTTCCCTGGTTTTGGATTAGTATAATACTTGCCTGCAGAAATGATTTAGCAAGGACTTATTCCTTTTCAATTTCATTAAAGAGTTTGAGGATTTTAGCTATTATATCTTCTATAAATTTCTTGTAGAATTCAGCTATGAATCTATCAGGACCTGGACTTTTCTTTGTCGATAGGCTTTTTATTACGTTTCATATTTCCTTCACTGTTATTGGATTATTAAGAGTTGTTCTATCTTTTTGGTTCAGTTTTGGCAATTTGTACCTTTTGAGGAATCTGTCCATTTCTTCTGTGTCTTCTACTCTGGGACTGTAATGATTATCGAAGTAGCTATTGATAATCTTCTGTATTTCCACTGAGCCTGTGGTGATTTCACTCTTTTTGTTCCTTATTTCATGTATTTGAATTTTTTCTTTCCTCGTTTTGATGAGGATGGCTAGAGGCTTATCATCTTTATTTGGTCTTTCAAAGAACCAACTTTTTTATTTGTGGATTCTTTCAACTGTTTTTTTCATCTCAATTGAATTAATTTGTGCTCTAATCTTTATGAATTCTTCCCATCTTTGCGCTCTGGGTTTTGTTTGCTCTTCTTTTTCTAGTTGTCAGAGGTGCAACATTAGGGTGCTAATTTGTTCCCTTTCTGTTTCCCTAATGTGTGAGTTCATAGCTATGATTTTCCCTCTAAGAACTGCTTTCATCACATCCTATAAATTCCGGTAAGTTGTTCTTGAATTTTCATTGAATTGTAGATATTGTTGAATTTCTTGTTGAATTTCTTCTGCAATCCATTGATTGCTGAGTAGGGTGTTGTTTAGTTTCTATAAATTTAGTTGGTTTTTCTGGTTTCTTTTGTCATTTATTTCCAGTTTCATTGCATTGTGGTCAGATAGTATGCATGGGATAACTTCTATTTTCTTGCATATACTTAGGCATGACCTCTGGACTAGTATGTGGTCTATTTTGGAAAATGACCTGTGTGGAGCTAAAAAAAAATCTGTATTCAGCTGTGGTTGGGTGGAACATTCTGTATATGTCCACCAGGTCCATTTGTTCCAAGCTCTGGTTCAGTTCTGCTAATTCCTTGCTAATTTTTTGTCTGGTTGATCAATCTTTTTGAGTAAGGGGGTGTTAAGGTCTCCTGTTAAGATTGTGGTCTTAAATATTAGATTTTTCATGTCCATTGAGATCTGTCTTACATAGTTGGGTGGTACTGTGTTTGGTGCATAGATATTTATGAGTGTTACCTCTTGCTCTTGTATTTTTCCCCTGACTAATATATAGTGGCTTTCTTTGTGACATTTGACCATTCTTGGTTTAAAGTTGAGACTGTCTGAGAACAGAATTGCTACTTTTTTCTGAGGTGCTGGGGCATGTAGTATTGTTTTCCATCCTTTGACTTTGAGCCTATGAATGTCCTTTTGGGTTAAGTGTGTTTCTTGTATACAGCATATTGTTGGATTTTGTTTCCTAATCCACTGTGCCAGCCATTTCTCTTAATTGGTGAATTGAGTTCATTTACATTAATGGTTATAATTGAAATGTGTTGAGTTATGATTATCATGACATTTACCTGCTGTTGTTTACTCCTTTGTATCCTATGTTTAATTGTCTGTCTTGTTTAGTGGGTTCCTTTCATTCTCATTTGTGGAGTTCTAGTCATTGTAGTCTCTCTCGAGAACCTCTTTCAGTAGCTGTGTAGGGATCTTTTTGTCATCATGAAATTCTTTAGTTGTTGTTTGATGTGACAGTATTTCATTTCTCCATCAAACGTGAAAGAAAGTTTTGCAGGGTATAATAGTCTGGGCTGGAATTTGTTTTCCTACAGGACTTGAAGAACTCTGGTCCATGTTCTCCTTGCCTCCATGGTTTGTGTAGAGTAGTCGGCTGTAATTCCGATGGGTTTTCCTTTGAATGTGATCTGCTTCTTCTCTCTAGCAGCTTTCAGTATATTTTTCTTCTGTTGGATTTCTGGAATCATTGTGATTATATGTTTCGGTGTGTTTTCAGTAGGGTTGAAGTTATTTGGTGTTTTGTACACTTCTGTTACCTTAATGTTGGATTGTTTCCTCACATTTGGAAAGTTTTCTGCGATTACTTCTCCCAAATTCTTTTTATGTCATTTGCATTGACTCCTTCTTTCTCATTGATACCAATTAATCTCACACTGTTCATCTTGACATCATCTTGCTCATGTTGGATTACTTTTTCCTGCATTCGCTTTTGTTATGAGAACCTTTCTCACATTTTCACTAGCTGCAGCAGTGTCTTCAAGATCTGAAATTCTGTCCTTGCTCTCATTCAAACAGTTTTGTAGACTTGTGATTGACATTTTTAGTTCTTCTATATCTTTTTGACTCTGTTTCATGTATTCCATTTCTTTTCTGTATTGCTCATTCAAGTAGTTTGTCATATTTCTGATCTCTATTTTTTTTATCCATGTCCTCTTTCGCAGTAGTTATTAATTATTTTTCTGCAGAATTTCTTCCAAGTTCGGTTTCCTCTATACATTTCTGGACTTTTTTCTGTATTTCAGATGCTATGATTTCAAAGAATTTTTTTTTCAAAGAATTCTTTTTTGATTTCAGAAATTATTTCTGCTTTGAGTTCTTCATGTCCTTTCTGCTTTTGTTTCTTTGCTTCAGATGCTGTTAATTCATACATTTCAGCTGGAATAGTGCTCTCTGCACTTGTTCTGGGTGAGCACTGGTTTTCCCCCAGATGTTTCTGGATTTGATTCTTTATTTCAGATGCTGTGTATTCTGATATTTCTTTTTTATTTCAGGAATTAATTCTCATCTGAGTTCCTCTATACCTTTATGCTGTTGTTCCCTTGTTTCCCTATCTGTTAATTCATTCATTTCACCTGAGCTAGTGTCGTCTGCATGTACTGGTGAACTCAAGGCCTGAGAATGCATTTTTCTCCTTGTCTTTTTCATTTTGTATGGTATTGACCTCTGATCTTTGCTGTAGAGCTTTGTTGCTGGTATAACTTTAGCCTGTAATGAGGTTCGGGTGCCAGTCTATTAGGTTTGACATTATCCAGATATGTCTGGCCTTGATCTAGCTGTTGTGTTCAGTTCCTTTTTGCTGCAGCTCCTGTGGTTTCCCTCTGTTGGTTCCCTGGTCAGGCAAGCATGAACTGGGATGCAGAGTGAGTAGTCAAAGTTCCCTCTATCTTGGCTGGCTTTGGAATGGGGATCTGGAAAGTTGCTGGAGTCAGCCCTCATGTCTCAGGTAGATCGCTCTCTAGGTAGGGGGCCTGGCCTTTGGTGGATCTGCTGGGTTCCCAAAAGGCTAGTAGATGTTCTTGTTCACCGGGTAGGCTGTTCTGGGTCAGCCAAGATGTGCTGGGTCCGGGCTGCTGGCCAGAACCAGAGAAGGCTGGGAAAGGTCCCTCCAGTGTGGCGGACCTGGAGCTCTCACTCACCATAGGAGCTTCACTGGTTCTGAGGCCCCAGGATGGAAGTGGGGATTGCTAGGAAATGGGATTGCTGGGAAAGGTTCCTCTAGCGTGGTGGGCCTGGACCTCTCAATCACAGGCTGAGCTGCACTGGTTCTGGGGCCCCAGGATGGAAGCAGGAATCGCTGGGAAAGGGGATCACTTTGAAAGGTCTCTCCTATGGTGGGTCTGGAGCCTCAGAAATTATTTCTGCCTTGAGTTCCTCATGACCTTTCTGCTGTTGTTTCTTTGCTTCAGATGCTTTTAATTCATACGTTTCAGCTGGAATAGTGTTCTCTGCATTTGTTCTGAGTAAGCATTGGGTTTCCCACAGATGTTTCTGGATTTGTTTTTTTATTCACATGCTATGTATTCAAATGTTTCTTTTTTTATTTCAGGCATTAATTCTTGGCTGAGTTCCTGTATACCTTTCTGCCATTGTTCCTTTGCTTCCATATCTGTTAATTCATTCATTTCACCTGAGCTAGTGTCCTTTGCACTTATTGGTGGACTTGAGACCTGAGATTGCATTTCTCTCCTTGTCTTTGTCATTTTGTATAGTATTGACCTCTGACCTTTGGTGTAGAGCTTTGGTGTAGCTATAGCCTTAGCGCATAATGAGATTTGGGGGCCAGTCTATTAAGTTTGACATTATCCAGATATGCCTGGCCTGGATCTAGCTATTGTGTTCAGTTCCTTTGTGCTTCAGCTCCTGTGATTCCCCTCTGTTGGGTCCCTGGTTAGGGGAGCACTGGAGGGCGCAGAAACTCTCCCTCACACTCACATCCCGGGTGTGTGCCAGGAGAGTCACTAAAAGTTCTCGCTCTCTTGGTGGCCTCGGGGGCAGTGGCTATGGCGAGTTGCCAGGTTGGTCTGTCTGTGGTGTCTCAGGCACATCTCTTGTTAGAATGTCTTGGGGCCTGAGGCTCTGCATGGTGCAGAGAGCACAGGGAGAAGCCAAAGGCTCTCCCTCAGACTCACCACACACTCACCGAACTTTGATGCCCAGGGAGTTGGGACAATTCCCACTCACTTAGCGGGCTTTGGGGTAGAGGATTGGGGGAGTTTCTGGCAAATGAGTCCTGAGTCTCAGCCAGGTCGCTGGCTTGGAGAGCTTCGTGGCAGGGATCCGGGTGCCGCGCAAGGGAAGAGGCCAAAGGCTATCCCTCAGACTCACCCCACAGTTACTGATCTGGGAAGCTGGGTGAGTCCTGAAAATTTCCACTCACTGGGAGGGAATAGGGTGGGACCTAGGAAGATGGCGGAGTGGCCCTGCTGTCTCAGGCTGGTTGCTCTGGCTGGGTGGGTGTAGGGCGGGACCGTGCTATTTTCAGGAATTTAAGTGGCTTTCACTAAAACAAGAAGTGACTTGGGAGTGAAGAATCATGACTATACCTCTTTGTAAAAATACAGTTTCTGTATAGTTAACAACTTCTTCAGATAACTCACTATTACTGTGGAATGATGGATTGTGTTGGATTGTGTCGCTGAGTTCAGGCACGTAAATTGGTATAATGACAATGGAGTGCCCATCTTTGACAGGTCTAGACAAAATAAAAGGCATATACAAAGGAAGAATCATGATGTGTGCGTGTAAACTTTACAGTTAGGGTAAATACGCCGTGCTTCTGCATAATTGTATGAGAAGCAAGATTTTCACTTATAGTGGTTGGACAAGATATTATGTTGGCTTCTAGTAATATGGACAACCACTAGGAGGATAACAAGGTAAAAAGTATTAATTATTGAATCTGTGATATAACTCAGCTATAAAAAATAAGTAAACAGCTAGACTTTCTTAATTCACTGATTAGAGACATCTGCTGTAATAATGTCTGTAAGTATAATATTATGTATGCACCTTGTATGATACCAAAATATTGATAACAGTTTGCTGTGTCTTAATTTATCAAATCTGTCCTGTTAATTTGTCTTGAAACTGTCTCATTGCTATTTCTTCTTCAATAAAGTAAAAAAAAGAATACAATTTCTCTTTAAAAATTGTCCAAACATGAAGAGCAATAATGTACTGTGCTATGAAGAAAACTTAAGAAACAAGTGGGATCTTAGAGAGACTCACACATCTTATGGTGTATCATGGAAAGAAATCCCAGGGACATGGAGGGGCAGGCATGATGCATGAGTCTTCCTGGGACCCATTGTCCACTGTAACTGAATGTAATGAAATGTTAATGGGAATGGCAGCGAGGTCAGTGTTGGTAGCTAGGGTCCTAGGATTTACCAAGTTGAAAGGTTATAGAAGTAATGAGTGGCAACAGGTTACCCTGGTGCACTGTCCTCAGAAACACTCATTTTTCTATATAGATATTATCGTTGCTTGGAGTATATAATTCTGGGAGAACAATGAGATTTTGAGAACATAAAATCAAGTGTTTTGTAGAAAATAAACAATTGTCAATAAAGAAGTTTGAAGTTGGCTATGCAGGAGACAAGAAGGTAGATTCTCTCTGGGAAAGAGAGGCTTTGAGGTTTGACAAGTCGTCAGAGAATTCTGGACCATGATGGGGTGGGAAGGTGCTTGGTTGGCAAGACATCGTAGTCAGAGTCGCAGAGTTTAAGATTCCAGGGGTACAGGTGTGCAGTGATGACAGGGTTGAGAATCAAGAAGGTGCCTTGAAGCATGCAGTCAGAGCCGGTTTTAAATGAAAAAGGTTCAACGTAATAAGGTCTGAAAAACTCAGGTACAGTTTAAGAACTGGGTTCCCAAAACAGAATTTTGAAAACCAAATTGTAAGAAAAGAAGGGAAGGTCCACTGATTCCTTTATGTTTTATTGTTACAAATTGTTATATCAGTTTATTTATTTTTTATTTATTTATTTATTTATTTTATTGAACTACAAATGTCAATCAGACAGTTTCAAGACACTTTAACAATACAGATTTGATAAATTAATACATTGCAAACTGTTTTCATAATGTTTTGGTACTGTACAAGGTGCATACATGATATTATATTTACAGATATTATTTTAGCAGATATCTCTTATCAGTTGTTATATCAGTTTAATAGTCTTGGAGATCAGTGGTTTATTGGTGTTTTACTTTCAGTGTCTTACAGCTTCTTTTGTTGCTGCTGCTAGGAATAGCAAGTGATTTAGAACTAGAAGACAGATTTAAATTCTCAGTTTGAGTACTAATTGTATGGCCTAAGAACAGTAACTTATGCTGTTTATTTTTTTTTATAATTTTCTTTTATTTTGAAGAGTAAAAACAAGAACAATATAAAGAAAAGCAAAGACAGAAACAAGGTAGCATAAATACACACATTACAGATTTTCAAAACAAGAGTATCTAACCAACAGTGATTGATATATTATCTATTCTCATTGTCAAATCTATTGCTCAGATTAACAGATATGATTACACAACACGGGACATATGATTCAATATTTGTACATGCTTCCAATAAATCTTAAGCTTTTGTTCTTGTTTATCATTTTCTTTTATTACCCTCTTAAAAATACTTTAAAGAGAGTATAGTGACAATGTATATGATATTAGAAATGGAACATATTTAGAAGACCAAGATGACAGGTATTTTAAGTACGGTTTTGGTATTACACATTGTTTTCCTCATTGTAGTGCTTAGTTCACAAATATCAGCATATAGCATTAGTCAGGGTGAGAATTCTGCCCATTAACCGCTGTTTTAAAAAAGCTGATGGAAATTCTTAGGATTATTACCTTATCCATCTTGTAGATATACACGTAAGGTTTTGCCACTCCTTATTTCCTAACTTTTATCCTTTCTCTCTTATATTAAATACCTAAGTTCTGTTTCTTTCCATTTAACTGTGTCATTATACCTTTCAGCTATTATTTCTTCTTCTTCTGAGTTTGTAAACTAGGGAGACAATATGATAGTTACACATGTGGGTCTGGTTTATCTCACTTATAACTATAGCCTCAGCTTGCATCCACTTAGCTATGAAGGCTTTGCATTTGGCTTTCTTTATAGCTGAGTCATACTCCATTGTATAAAAATACCACATCTTTTCATCCATTCCTCAGGTGATGGGTATTTTGGTTGTTTCTAAGATTTAGCTATCACAAATTGTGCTGCTATAAACATACCTGCACATATATCCCTATGATATGATGTTTTCAGTTCTTTTGGGAAAATTCCAAGAAGCAGGATAGCTGGATTTAATAGGATTTCCAGTACTAGTTTTTTGAGGAATCTTCAAAGTGATTTCCATAATGGTTGCACCAGTTTACACTCCCACCAGCAGCGGAGGTTTCCTCTTTCTCTGCAACCTCTCAAATATTTGTTATTTATTGATTTCTTTATGATAGCCATTTTTTTTTTCTGGAGTGAGATGGTATCACAGTGTTGTTCTAATTTGCATTTCTCAAATGGCCCATGATCTGGACCATTTTTTCATGTATTTATTTGCCTCTCATATTTATTCTGCTGAGAAGTGTGTATTCATCTGAGATACCCATTTTTGGACTGGGTCCTTAAATTTTGGGACTCTAGTGTTTTCTAGTTCTTTATATATTCTAGATAGAAAACCTTTGTCTGAGTGCTTATTAGTTAAGATTTTTTTTTCCAAATTTGTGGGTTGTCTTTTCACTCTATTGGTGATTTCTTTTTTTTTTTTTTGTCTTTTTGAGACAGGGTCTCGCTATGCAGTTCAGGCTGGCTTTAAGCTCACTTTGTAGCTCAGGCTGGTCTCGAACTCACAACAATCCTCCTGCCTCAGCCTCCCGAGTGCTGGGATTACAGGCATGCGCCACCACGCCCGGCTTGGTGATTTCTTTTGATGTGCAGAAATTTCTTGTTTATTCTTTCACGTATTTTCCATGCAGTTTGATTTTTGTTCATGAAATGTTTGTATAATCATATATCTTCAAGATTTCCACCTATTTTCTCTTTTAGTAGATTTAGAGTTTCTATTTTAATGCTTAGATTTTTTAATACATTTTGGCTTTAGTTGAGTGCATTTCACAGACCTGGGCTAGTTTTAGTTTTCAGCAAGTAGAGAGAGAGTTTCTCTAGCTACATTTGTTAAAGAGGCTGTCTTTCTTCCAGTGAATATGGAAGATATATTTCCCCTTGTCAAATATAAGATGGCTGATTGTGTTTGTAGTTGCATCTGTATCTTCTAATCTATTCCATTCATGCTTAGGTCTATTTTTCTTTTTGCCAATACCATGTTGATTTTATCACAGTGAATGTGTAGTATAATTTCAGAGAGGGTAATGCCTCCTGCCTTGCCTTTGTTTTGCAGTATTGACTTGGCTAGTCTAGGTTTTTTCTGGTTCCAAATACATTTTATGGATTAATTCTCTAGATCTGTGAGGTATGCTGGTGGTATGTTATTAGGAATTGCATTAAATCTGTTTAACAATTTTGGAAGTATGGCCATTTTCTCGTTGGTTCTTCCTATCCAGGAGCAAGGAATATCTTTCCATTTTCTGAAATCCTCTTTGATCTCTTTTTTTCAGAGTACTGTAATTTTCATTGAATAGCTTTTTTACTTCTTTAGTTAGATTAATTCCTACATATTTCATTTCTCATGGTGCTACTGTAAAATGTATTGTTTCTGTAATTTCTCTCTCTGTGTGTTTGTTATGTGTAGAGGGAGATTGACTTTCAGATATTAACTTTGTAACCTGGTATGCTACCAAATTTGTTTATTAATTCCAGGAGCTTCTCAGTGGAGGTTTCTGTGTCTTTCAACTAGCATATCATGTTATCGTCAAATAATGATACTTTAACCTTTTGTTTACCTATTCTTTCTTTCACTTCTCTCTTTCATCTAATGGCTCTAGCTAATGATTCCAGAACTATATTGAATAGGAGGGGTGATAGAGGACATCCTTGTCTTGTACCAGATCTGAGAGTAAAAGATTTTAGTTTTTCCCCATTTAGAATTATGTTAGTGGTTGGATTGTCATTAATTGCTTTTATCAGATTGAGGTAGAGTTATATATTCCCATTTTCTGTAGGACTTTGATTATGAATGAGTGTTGGACTTTGGCAAAGGCCTTTTCTTAATTAATTGAGATGATCACATGGTTTTTGGTTTGGCTCTATTGATATAGTGTATTACAATTATAAATTTATGTATGTTAAACTATCCTTGCATCTGTGGAATGAATCTTACATGGTCATGGTATATGATCTTCCTGATGATTTGCTGTATTCTATTTGCTAGGATTTTATTGAGGATTTTTTCATCTATGTTCATGAGGGAGATTGGCCTGTAGTTCTCTTTTATGCTGTGTGTTTCCCTGGTTTTGGTATCAGTATAATACTTGTTACCATTTATGATTTTGGGAGTATTGTTTCCTTTCAATTTCATTGAAGAGTTTGAGGAGAATTGGGATTATATCTTCTATAAATTTCTTGTAGAACTGAGTTGTGAATCCATCAGGACTTGGGCATTTCTTTGTACATAAGTTATGTATTATACTTTGAATTTCATTAGCTGTTATTGAGAATTCTTTTATCTTCTTGATTTAGTCTTGGTAATTTGTACCTGCCTAGGAATCTGTCCATTTCTTCTGTGTTTTAAATTCTGTGCGAGTAAGATTTTCAAAATGGCTATTGATGATCACTTGAATTTCCACAGATCTATGGTAATTATACCCTTTTCATTTCTTATTGCTTGAATTTGAGTTATTTGTTTCCTCTGTTTGATGTGGTTATCTAGGGAATTATCAATCTTATTTAATCTTTCAAAGAACCTGCGGGTGAACTTCTGCTCTCCTTAGTGCTGGTGGATTGAGTCCAGGTCATGCCCTGAGTGAGTCTTGCCGCCCATGTTCATGGGACCCTTTTTGCTCAGCTCCCTCTCTGTCTTGGGAAACCTCAAGCCCTCCCATCTGGCCCAAGCTCAGGCCCAGTGAGTGTGGGGGTGAGCTCCTGCACTCTTCCACCCTGGTGGATCTAGCTCAGACCAGTCTCTTAAGTTTTGCCACCCATATTCTCAGACCCTTTCTTTGCACCCTTCTCCCTCGCTCTCCTGGGAAACCTCTAGCCCTTTCATCTGGGCCAAGCTAATGCCCAGCGAGCTCCTTCTCTCCCCTGCATTAGCAGATCGAGTCCAGACAAGCTTCTGAGTGAGTTTTGCCTCCCATATTCTCAGACCTTCTTAGACCCACTCTCACACTCTAGGGAAACCTCCAGCCCTCCCATCTGGCCCAAGCTCAGGCCCAGCAAATGTGGGGGTGAACTCTTGCTTTCCCCTGCACTGGTGAATCCAGTCCAGGCTATCCCCTGAGTGAATCCCTCACCACATTCTGGAGACCCTTTCAGCCTTGCTTTCTGGGGAAAAGAAAGCACCCCACCCATCCACTCCAAGCCCAGGTCCAGCTTGTGCATGTGGGATAGCTTCTGGACCCTCCCTGCACTCCTTGGACCAGGGGCACAACAGAGGAGCACCACAGATTCACTGATGTGCCAGAGGGACACAACAGGTTCACTTGCAAGGGCTGCAGCAGGAAGGAGCTTAACACAAGAGTGGGACCCAAACCAGGAATAACTGGGTAAATTCACACTTAATAGATATGTACCCGAACTTCAGTAGGTGCTAAGGTTATAACTGCATCAAAGCTCTACACAAAAGGTCAGAAGTCAGAGCTATATGAAATGACAAAAAGAAAAAGCAAAATGCAAACTCAGGCCTCGAGCCCACCAAGAGCAAGTGCAGAGGACAGTAGCTCAGCTAAAATGTATGAATTAATAGCATTGGAAATAAAGAGATAACAGCAGAAAGGTATAGAGGAACTCAGAGCAGAATTCATATCTGGAACTAAAAAAGAAATTTCTGAATATATAGCATCTGAAGTAAATAATCACATGCAGAAAAACAAGGAGGAAACCCAGTGCCCACCCAGAACATGTGGAGAGGACCCTAGTTCAGCTGAAATGTATGAATTAATACAATCAGAAGTAAATAAGCAACAGCAGAAAGGTATAGAAGAACATAAAGTAGAATTAATTTCTGAAAGAATAAAGAAATCCCTGAATTCATAGAAGTAAAGAATCAAATACAGAAACATATGGTGGAAACTCCATCTGAAAAAACTCTGCAGTAAAAGAATTAATATCTGCTTCTAAAGAAGATATTGATAAAAAAAGAGGAGATTAGAAAAATGATGGACTCCATCAATGACCAATACAGGAAAGAAATAGATCGCATGACGTAGAGTCAAACAGATATAGAGGTACTTAAAATCTCAACCACAAGCCTGCAGAACCATTTGAGTGAAAGTGAAGACAGAATGTCAATCATGAAGGCTCTGGCACAGCTAGTGTAAAGGTGAGAAAGGATCTCTTAAAAACAATGAAGGTGCAGGAAAAAATAACTCATCAACTACAAGATGACGCAAAGATGAACAAAGTGAGACTAATAGGCATCAATCAGAAAGATGGAGTCAACACAAATGATATAAAAAGAATATGGGCAGAAGTAATAGCAGAAAACTTCCCAAATATGAGAAAACAGTCCAACATTCAGGTAACCAAAGCATACAGAACACCAAATAACTTCAACCCAACTAAAAGCACACCGAGACATGTAATAGTCAAGATCCCAGAAATCCAGCACAAGAATAATATACTGAAAGTTGCTAGAGAAAAGAAGCAGATCACATTCAAAGGAAAACTCATCAGAATTACAGAGGAATTCTCTTCACAAATGATAAAGTCAAGAATAGCATGGAGCACAGTATTTCAAGTCCTCTTTGAAAACAAATTCTAGCCCACACTACTATACCCTGCAAAAGTCTTTTTCAAGTTTGATGGAGAAGTGAACTACTTCCACGACAAAGAACAACTAAAGAATTTCATGATGACAAAGCCAACCCTTCACAGACTACTGAAAGATGTCCTTTAGAGGGACCAAAATGTTCAGAACTGCACCAATGAGAACAGAAGAAATCCACTAAATTGGGCAAACAATTAAACACAGGACAAAAAAGAGTGAACCATAACAGGCAAATAGCATGACAATCATAAGTCAAGGCATCTCAATTATAACCATCAATGTAAATGAACTCAATTCACCAATGAAGAGAAATAGACTGGCACAGTGGATTAGGAAACAAAATTCAACAATATGCTGTATACAAGAAACAAACTTAACTGAAAAAGACATTCATAGGCTTTAAGTCAAAGGATGAAAAACAATACTACACGACCCACCACATCAGAAAAAAGAAAGGGGAGCAATCCTATTCTCAGACAGTCTCAAATTCGAAGCAAGAATGATCAAGCAATATAAAGGAGGCCACTATATATTGGTTATGGAAAAATCTAAGAGGAAGACGGAACACTCATAAATATGAATGCATTAAACATGGGAACACCCAACTATATAAAACAAGTGTTAATGGCCATGAAAAATCTAATATGGAAGACCAAAATGTTATTTTTGTTCTTTTATTTTGGTGGAACCAGGGATTGAACTCAGGACCTTGCACTTGCCAGGGAAGCACTTATTCCACTGAGCCATCTCCCTGGCCCCCTACGAAGACCAAAATGTTAACAGGAGATCTTTACAATCCCTTACCGCAAAAGATAAGTAGACTGAACAAAAATTAGCAAAGAAGTAACAGAACTAAATAAGAACTTGAAACAAATGTACTTAGTTGACATACAGTATGTTCCATCCAACCACAGTTGAATACACATTTTTTTCAGGTGCACATGGATCATTCTGTAAAATAGACCACATACTATTCCAGAGGTCATGCTTCAGTATATGCAAGAAAACAGAAATTATCCCATGCATATTATCTGACCATAGTGCAATGAAACTGGAAATGAATGACCAAAAACCCTGAAAAACCTGCTAAATTAATGGAAATTAAACAACACCATATTCACAAATCAATTGGTCACAAAGGAAATCGAACAAGAAATTCAGCAATATCTACAATTCAATGAAAATTTAAGCACAACTTAGCAGAATTTATGTGATGCAATGAAAGCAGTTTTTAGAGGGAAAATCATAGCTGTGACCTCACACATTAGGAAAACAGAACGGGAACAAATGAACACCTTAATACTACATCTCCAACAACTAGAAAAGGAAGAACAAACCAAACCCAGAGCCCAAAGATGGGAAGAAATGATAAAAATTAGAGCAGAAATGAAGTCAATTTAGATGAAGAAAACAGTTCAAAGAATTAACGAATCAAAGAACTGGTTCTTTGAAAGATTAAATACAATTGATAAGCCCCCAGCTACCTCATCAAAAAGAGGAAAGAAGAAATTAAAATATAAGCAATAAGGAATGGAAAACGCGCAATAACCACAGACCAGTGGAAATTCAGAAGATTATCAATAGCTTCTTTGAGAATCTTTACTCTCACAGAATAGAAGACACAGATGAAATCAACAGATTCCTCGAAAGGTACAAATTACCAAAACTGAATTAACAAGGTATAACAATTCTCAGTAGCCCAGTAACAGCCAATGAAATACAAGAGGTAATAAAAAACCTAGCGACAAAGAAAAGTCCAGGTCCTGATGGATTTACAGCTCAATTCTACAAGAAATTTATGGACAATATATGCCCTATACTCCTCAAACTCTTCAAGGATATTGAAAAGGAAGCAGTCCTCCCAAAATCATTCCTGGAGGCAAATATTATACTAAACCAGGGAAAGATGCAACTAACAAAGAGAAATACAGGCCAATCTCCCTCATGAACATAGATAGTAAAATCCTAAGAAAGAGAATACATCAAATCATCAAGAAGATCATACACTATGAGCTAATAGGATTCATCCCAGGGATGCAATGATGGTTCAATATTCAAAAATCTATAAATGTAATACTACATCAATAGAGCGAAAACAAAAAGCCACATGATCATCTCAATTGTTGCAGAAAAGCCTTTGACAAAGTCCAAAGTCATTCTCAAAGTCTTGGAAAACTGGAATAGAAGGCCTCTACCTCAATTCGATACAAGCCATATATGACAACCCAAAGACTAATATAATTCTAAATGGGGAAAAACTGAAATCTTTTACTCTTAGATCTGGTACAAGACAAAGATGTCCTCTATCACCACTCCTATTCAATATAGTTCTGGAATCATTAGCAAGAGCCATTAGACAAGAAGGAGAAATAAAAGGAATAAGAACAGAAAAAGAAAATGTTAAATTATCACTATTTGAAGATGACATGATACTTTAGTGGAAGATCCAAAAAGTTTCACCAAGAAGCAACTAGAAAATACACCAATTCAGTAGCATAGCAGGATGCAAAGTCAATAACAAAAAGTCAATAGCATTCCTCTACACAGATAACACACTGAGAGTGAAATTTTAGAAGCAATACCTTTTACAGTAGCACCGAGAAAAATGAAATACCTTGGAATTAATCTAACTAAAGAAGTCAAAGATCTTTTTAAGGAAAATTTTAGTACTCTTAAGAAAGTGAACATAGAAGATTTCAGAAAATGGAAAGATATTCCATGCTCCTGGATAGGTAGAACCAACGTCATGAACATTGCCATCCCAAAATTGCCATACACATGTTATGCTATCCTTATGAAACTATCACCAACATACCTCACAGATCTACAAAAAATCATTCCTAAAATTTATTTGTAACCAGAAAAGACCTAGAATAGCAATGGCAATCCTCACTAACAAAGACAAAGCAGGAGGCATTACAATCTCCGACTTGCAATTATACTACAAAGCTACTGTGATAAAATTAGCCTGTTACTGGCAACAAAATAGACCTGAGGATCAGTGGAATAGATTAGAGGACTATGAAGACTCTATGAACACCCTCAGCTGCCTTATCTTTGACAAAGTGGCCAAACATACTCACTGGAAGAAAGATAGCCTCTTTAACAAATGGTGCTGGAAAAACTTTCTCTCTACATGCCAAAAACTAAAAGTTGACTGTGAACTATCACCATGCGCTAAATTCAAAATGCATTAGAGATCTAAACATTAAAACAAAAACACTAAATCTCCTAGAATAGAAAGTAGGAGGAAGTCTTGAAGACATAGGGGTAGGCAAAGAGTTCATGAACAAACATGTGTTCACACAGGAAACACTGGAAAGAATTTACAACATATACCAACTCTTATTAGTAAGGTTTTATACATCAAAAGACATTATCGAGAAAGTGAAAAGATGACCCACAAATTTTGAAAATATCTTAATTAATAAAGGTCTGCTCTCTAGAATTTATAAAGAAATAAAATACTTCAGGGTCCTTAAATTTAAATACCCAATCCAGAAATGGACATACTAGATGAATACACATTTCTCAAAGGACAAAATGAAGCAAATAAATATATGAAAAAATGCTACACATCACTAGCCATCCAAGAAATGCAAATTAAAACAACAATGAGATACCATCTCACGCTGGAAAGAATGGCTATCATAAGGAAATCAAACAACAACAGATGTTAGAGAGGTTGTGGGGAAAAGGGAACACTTCTTCACTGCTGGTAGGAATGTGCACTGGTACAATCATTGTGGAGGTCAGTGTGGAGACTCCTCAAAACAGTAGGACTAGAAATCCCATTCAAGCCGGCTATCCCCCTACTGGGAATTTTCCCAAAGGATCTGAAAACATTGTATCATAGTGATATATGTGTACCTATGTTTATAGCAGCACAATGTGTGATAGAAAAATCTGGGAAACAACCAAGATGTCCATCACATGAGGAGTGGTTGAAAAAGATGTGGTATTTCTATATAATGAACTATTACTCAGCTGTTAAGAATGATAAGTTTGAAGCATTTATACTGAAGTGGATGCCACTTGAACATATACTCATAAGTGAAACAAGCCAGACACACATGTGTAAACATTGTATAGTCTCCCTAGTATAACAAGCGAAAAGCAGAAATACAAAAGGAAACATACAAATACAACTAAAATCAATTGAGTCAGATAAGGCAAAGTGAACGGCATATGCTGCAGGATACTAATCAGCTTTTCTTCTGGATGGTTAGCAACCTAAGTTCACAAGTCAGAGTTGGAGAAATAGAAGAGCCACAAGGCCAGTCAACATGTTGGCCCTAGACTTTCAAGGTCAGCGAAGACTCAGGACATAGGAGAACCTGTACTGCAACATCATGAAACTCAGTTGAGCTCCAAATTTTCTGAACAAGGAGATTATGGAGCCATAGAGAAAAGAGACTGAAGTTCTATGGTGTGCCTAGGGAGAGTCACATGGAGAGAAAACTTTCTCTCAGGCACTCACAGAGAGTAAACTGGTCAAGCATTGGCTGTGACTCATCTATATGGATGACACAGACAAAGGATCCTCAGAATAATGTACAGGACTACAAGATAAACCCTGAGGGGACTTCACTGACCCCATAAGAAACATAAAGTACATGTGTTGGTATATAAGTCTTGCTGTATCTAGGTCTTATCCATGCAGCAGAAAAGTATAAAACTGAAGTATGCATAGTGGGGCCATAATATTAAGTTGAGCTGTAAATGGCTATGGTCGACAACTTCTTTGAATAACTCACTATTGTTGTGGAATGCTGGACTGTGTTGGATTGTGTTGTGAAGTTCAAGCACCTAAGTTAGTTGAATGACAATGGAATGCCCACCTTTGACAGGTGTAGACAAAGAAAGGCGTATAGGAAGTAAAAATCATGATGTGTGTGTACATTCTCTCAGGTTTTCAAAGAAAGCAAATCGGTCAAGCAGTGACCATGACTCATCCACATGGGCTGACATAGAGAAAGGATCTACAAACAGTGTTTCAGGATAAATCCTGAGGGCATTTGACTGACCTTAATCAGATACAAAAGGTATATTTTTTGTTACATAGGTCTTGCTTTATCTTGGTCTTAACCATCCAGCGAAAAGGTTTCTGATGAGGTCAATCAAGTTCCCTCAGGGTTTAATTTTGTAATCCTGTACCTCACTCTGTACAGTTGGGATAGATACCGCTGTGCTTCTACATAATTCTATGAGAGGCAAGATCTGCACTGATGGTGGTTGGACAGGATATTATGTCGGCTTCTAGTACTATGGTCATCCACTAGGAAAATAATTATTGAATTTTTGATATAATTCAGGTATAAAAAATAAGATAAGTAAACAGCTACACTCTTAATTTACTGATAAGAGACATCTGCTATAATAATGTCTGTAAGTGTAATATCATATATGCACCTTGTATGATACCAAAACAGTATGAAAACTGTTTGCAATGTATTAATTCATCGAATCTGTCTTGTTAAGGTGTTTTAAAACTGCCTGCCTGATATTTGTACTTCAATAAAATAAAAAATAAATTTAAAAAAAGCAAAAACAAAAAGCAACACTGAGATACCATCTCACTCCTGAAAGAATGGCTATCATAAGGAAATGAACGAACAACAAATTTTGGAGAGGGTGTGGGAAAAAGGGAACTCTTTTCCACTGCTGGTAGGAATGTAGACTCATGCAATCATTGTGGAAATCAGTGTGGAGACTCCTTAAGGAAATAGGACTGGAATTTGCGTTCAAGACATCTATCCCCCTACTAGGAAATTTTCCCTTAGGAACTGAAAACATCATGTCATAGTGATATATGTGAACTTATGTTTATAGCAGCATACTTTGTGATAGCTAAATCTTGGAAACAACTAAGATGCCCATCACCTGAAGAATGGATGAAAAAGATATGGCATTTGTAAAAAATGGAGTATTACTCAACTATAAATAATGATAAAGTCAAAGACTTTATATTGAAGTGGATTCTCCTCAAACTTATAAGTGAAAAAACCCAGATACATATGGGTAAGCATCATATAGTCTCCCAAGTATAATAACTCAAAAGAAGAATTACAAATAGAATGGTATAACACACTTCAAAGGAAAGCAAGAACTTGTAGACTAGACAAGGAAGAGAGAGCAAGTCAAAGCCATAAAGTTATATGTACAAGATGGGCAAGGAAATGATCCTGAAAATCTTCAGAACATTTTCGAATCTAGCAGTTAATTGAAAGGATTCTCACCCTACTAACGATATATGCTGATACCTGTGAACCAAAGAACTGCGCCGCCAATGACAATTTGTAGTAGTAAGATCAGGCCTGTCATTCTTGTCTTCTGAAGAGGTGCTGCTTGTCATGACATGCCGGTTGCTGCCGAGCTGTCTCTCATGTAGATATTTATTGAAAAAAGGAAGGGTGTGTTGAATGAAGCAGGAGAGAGGAAAAGGATTATTATGGGACTGTCTTGCTAAAATGCTATATGTGGTTAGAGTTCTAAACTTACTTGTAAACATATATAATTGTTTATTCCTATTTTTAAAATGTATTTTAATTTTTTACATTATATTTTGTGGGGACTTAAAGTTTAACATATCAATACTTGATGAAAAATACCTGTTCCATATTAAGCCTAAAATGTTTGATATTCAGAGAGATAGTGTGGTTAAGCTCAACAGCCTACAATGCACGTTAATAACAATAAGCTTCTCTTCTGGAGGGTTAATAACCTAAGTTTGCAGATCAAAAATTGAAGAAATGGAACGGCTGCAAGGTCAGCCATCATTTTGGCCCTAGCCTTTCAAAGACTCAGGACATAGGAGAATCTGTAGTGTAACATCATGCAACTCAGTGGTGTCCCAAATTTTCTGAACAAGGAGATTATGGGGCCAAAGGGGAAAGTCATTGAGGATGTAGAGTGTACCTAAGGAGAATCACTTGGAGAGCAAACATTCTTTCAGGTTTTCAAAGAAAGCAAATTGGTCAAGCAATGACCATGACTCATCCACATGGGCTGACATACAGAAAGGATCTATAAACAGTGTTTCAGGATAAATCCTGAGGGCATTTGACTGACCTTAATCAGATACAAAAGGTATATTTTTTGTTATATAGGTCTTGCTTTATCTTGGTCTTTACCATCCAGCGAAAAAGATTCTGATGAGGTTAGTCAAGTCCCCTCAGGGTTTAATCTCATAATCCTGTACCTCACTCTGTAGATCCTTTGTCAGTGTAAGCCATGTGGATGAGTCATGGCCATTGCTTGACCAGTTTGCTCTCTGTGAGAGCCTGAGAGAAAGTTTTCTCTCCATGTGACTCTCCTTAGGCACACTATAGATCACTGATCACCTTTCTCTGTGGTTCCGTAATCCCCTTGATCAGAAAAGTTGGGGTGCAACTGAGTTTCACGATGTTACAGTAAAGGTTCAACTATGTCCTGAGTCTTCGCTGACCTTGAAAGGATTGTGGCTCTTCTATTTCTCAAATTTTGATCTGTGAACTTAGGTTGTTAACCTTTCAGAAGAAAAGCTGATTAGTACCCTGATGCATAGCCGTTCAGTTTGCCCTAACTATCTGATTCCATTCTTTTTAGTTGTTGTACATTTCTATTTGTATTTCTTGTTTTGTCTTCTTATACTAAGGAGACCATATGATATTTACACGTGTGTCTGGTTTATTTCACTTATGAGTATATGTTCAAGTGGCATCCACTTCAATTTAAATGCTTCAAGTTTATCATTCTTTATAGCTCAGTAATACTCCATTATATAGAAATACCACATCTTTTTCAACCATTCCTCATGTGACAGACATCCTTGTTGTTTCCAAGATTTGGCTATCACAAATTGTGCTGCTATAAACATAGGTGCACATATATCCCTGTGATATAATGTTTTCAGTTTCTCTGGGAAAATTTCCCAGTAGGGGGATAGCCGGCGTGAATGGAATTTCCAGTCCTACTTTTTTGAGGAGTCTCCACACTGTTCCCCACAATGGCTGTACCAGTCTACATTCCCAACAGTAGTGGAGAAGTGTTCCCTTTTCCCCACATCCTCTGCAACATTTGTTGTTCGTTGATTTCCTTGTGATAGCCATTCTTTCCAGCGTGAGATGATATCTCATTGTTGTTTTAATTTGCATTTCACGGATGGCTAGTGATGTGGAGCATTTTTTCATATATTTATTTGCTTCTTTAGTTTCATCCTCTGAGAAGTGTTTATTCATCTCAGATGCCCATTTCTGGATTGTGTCTTTAAATGTGAGGACCTTAATATATCTTATGTGTTTATATATTTTGGACAGCAAACCTTTGTCCAATTGCTTATTATTTATGACTTTTTGAAATTTTTGATTTGTCTTTTCATTTTGTTAATCATTTCTTTTGACGTTCAGAAACTGCTGAAGAAGAGTTGATCCCAGCTGTTGAGTCTTCAAGTGTTTCCTGTGTGAATTCATGTTTGTTCATGAACTCTTTGCCTACCCGTATGTCTTTACAAGTTCCTCCTACTTTCTGTTCCAGGAGATTGAATGTTTTTGTTTTAATGCTTAGATCTTTAATCCATTTTGACTTTAGCTTAGTGCATGGTGATAGACCTGGATCAAGTTTTCGTATTCGGCATGTAGAATGCCAACTTTTCCAGCACCATTTGTAAAAGAGGCTATCTTTCTTTCAGTAAGCTTGTTTGGCCCCTTGTTGAGGATCAGGAGGCTACGTGTGTTCACAGACTCCTCTGCATCTTCTAATCTATTCTATTGACCCTCTGGTCTACTTCATTACCAATACCATGTTGATTTTATCACAGTGAGTTTGTAGTATAATTTGAATTATACTACATCAGGAATTGTGATGCCTCCTGCCTTGTCTATATTGGCCAAGATTGCCTTTGCTATTCTAGGTTGTTTGTGGTTCCAAATAAATTTTTTAGGAATGATTTCTCTATGTCTGGGAGGTATATTGGTGGCAGTTTGATAGGGATTGCATTAAATCTGTACAGCAATTTTGGGAGTATGGCCATCTTCACGATTTTGGTTCTTCCTATCCAGGAGCATGGAATATCTTTCCATTTTCTGAAATCCTCTATAATCTCTTTCCTTACGGTGTTGTAATTTTCCATGAAAAGATCTTTGACTTCCATGGTTAAGTGAATTCCAAGGTCTTTCATTTTCCTTGGTGATATTGTAAAAGGTATTTTTTTGTATAGTTTTTCTCTCAGTGTGCTTGTTATCTGTGTAGAGGAATGCTATTGACTTTTGAGAACTGACTGTATCCTGCTATTTTACTGAATTTCTGTATGAATTCTAGTAGATTCTGATGGAATTTTTTTGAGTCTTCCAAGTAAAGTATCATGTCATCTGCAAATAGTGGTAATTTAACTTCTTCTTTATCTATTGTTATTCCTTTTATTTCTCCCTCTTTTCTAATGACTGTTGCTAATGATTCCAAAACTATATTGAATAGGAGGTGTGATAGAGGACATCCTTGTCTTGTACCTCATCTAAGATTAAAAGATTTCAGCTTTTTCCAGTTTTGAATTATATTGGCTATTGTGTTGTCATATATATCTTTTATCAAATTGAGGTAAGTCCATCTATTCCAATTTTCGGTAGGGTTTTGAACATGAATGAGTGTTGGACTTTGTCAAAAGCTTGTCTTCCATCAATTGAGATGATCATGTGGTTTTTACATTTCAGTCTATTAATATAGTGTATTGCATTTATAGATTTTAGAATATTGAACCATCCTTGCATCCCTGGGATGAATCCTACCTCGTCGTGGTGTATGTATGTTCTTGATGCTTTGCTGTATTCTGTTTTCTAGAATTTTATTCAGATTTTTGCATCTATGTTCATGAGGGAGATTGGCCTGTAGTTCCCTTTTTTGGTTGTTTGTTTTCCTGATTTGTCTAGTAGTATAATACTTGCATCCAGAAATAATTTTTAAAGGACTGCTTCCTTTTCAATTTCACTGAAAAGTTTGAGGAGTATAGGGATTATATCTTCTATAAATTTCTTATAGAATTCAGCTGTGAATCCACCAGGACCTGAACTTTTCTTTGTCGATAGGCTTTATATTATGTTTCGTATTTTCCTTGGCTGTTATTGGCTTTTTGAGAGTTGTTATATCTTCTTCGTTCAGTTTTGGTAATTTGTACCACTTCTGTGTCTTCTATTCTGAGTGTAAAGATTCTAGAAGTAGCTATTGATAATCTTCTGTATTTCCACTGAGTCTGTGGTGATTTTAACCTTTTCATTCCTTACTTCTTGTATTTGAATTTTTTCTTTCCTCTTTTTGATGAGGTTGGCTAGAGGCTCATCATCTTTATTCAGTCTTTCAAAGAACCAACTTTTTGATTTATGGATCCTTTGAACTGTTTTCTTCATCTCAAATGAATTAATTTCTCCTCTAATCTTTATTATTTCTTGCCATCTTTTCCCTCTGGGTTTGGTTTGCTTTTCTTTTTCTAGATGTCGGAGGTGCAACATTAGAATGCTTATTTGCTCCTGTTCTGTTTTCATAATGTGTGAGTTCATAGCTATGATTTTCCCTCCAATAACTGCTTCCATTGCATCCCATAAATTCGGGTAAATTGTGATTGAATCTTAGATATTGTTGAATTTGTTCTTCGATTTCATTTGTAACCAATTAATTGGTGAATAGGGTGTTGTTTAATTTCCATGAATTTAGTGGGTTTTTCTGTTTTCTTTTCTCAATTCCAGTTTCATTGCACTGTGATCAGGTAATATGCATGGGATAATTTTTATTTTATTGTATATACTTAAGCATGACCTATGGACTAGTATGTGGTCTACTTTGGAAAGTGACCTGTGTGAAGCTGAAAAAAATGTGTATTCAGCTGTAGTTGGGTGGAACACTCTGTATATGTCCACCAGGTCCATTTGTTCCAAGCTCTGGCTCTGTTCTGCTACATCCTTGCTAATTTTTTGTCTGGTTGATCTATCTTTTTTAGATAAAGTAGTGTTAAGATCTTTTGTTAAGATTTGGTCTTAGATATTAGGTTTTTCATGTCCATGAAGATTTTTTATATAGTTGGGTGCTCCTGTGTTTTATGCATAGATATTTGTGAGTGTTATGTCTTCCTCGTATAATTTTTTCTGTAACCAATATATATTTGCCTTCTTTGTGTCATTTGATCATTCTTGGTTTGAAATTGAGACTGTCTGAGAACAGAATTACTGCTCCTGCTTTTTTCTGAGGTGCTGCAGCATGTAGTATTGTTTTCCATCCTTTTCCTTTGAGCATATTAATGTCTTTTTGAGGTAAGTATGTTGTTGTATACATCACATTGTTGAATTTTGTTTTGTAATCCACTGTTCCTGTTTATTTCTCTTAGTTGGTGAACTGAGTCCATTTACATTGATGGTTATGACTGAAATGTATTGACTTATGATTGTCATGATATTTAGCTGCTGTTGTTTACTCCTTTTTTTCATGTTTTTAATGTTTGTCCTGTTTGGTGGGTTCCTTCCATTTTCATTCGTGGAGTTCTGGTCGTTGTGGTCTCTCTCTAGAACATCTTTCAGCAGCCTGTGTAGGTATGGCTTTGTCATCATAAAATTGTTTAGTTGTTGTTTGTTGTGAAAGTATTTTACTTCTCCATCAAATTTGAAAGAGAGTTTTTCAGGTTACAATAGTCTGGGCTGGAATTTGTTTTCGTGTAGGACTTGAAGAACTCTGCTCCATGTTCTCCTTGCCTTCATTGTTTGTGTAGAGAAGTCGGCTGTAATTCTGATGGTTTCTCCTTTGAATGTGATCTGCTTCTTTTGTTTATCAGCTTCCAGTATATTATTCTTGTGCTGGATTTCTGGGATCTTGGCGATTATGTATCTCGGTGTGTTTTTAGTTGGATTGAAGTTATTTGGTGTTCTGTATGCTTCAGTTACCTGAATGTCAGGATATTTTCTCATATTTGGGAAGTTTTCTGCTATTACTCCTGCCGTATACTTTTTGTATCATTTGTGTTGACTCCTTCATTCTCATTGATGCCAGTTTATCTCACATTGTTCATCTTGGCCTCATCTTGCAGGTGATGGATTATTTTTTCCTCTGTTCCTGTTTTTTTGTAAGAAATCCTTTCTCAGGTTTTCAGTAGCTGCACCAGTGTCTCAAGATCTGAAACTCTGTCTTCACTTTTACTCAAGTGGTTTGTATACTCGTGATTGGTATTGTTTGTTCTTATATATCTCTTTGACTCTGCTTTAGGCATTCTGTTTCTTTTCTTTATTGCTCATTCCAGGAATCCATCATATTTCTGATCTTCTGTATTTTCTTTTGTCAATATCTTCTTTAGAGGTACCTATTAATTCTTTTACTGCAGAGTTTCTTCCATATTGGGTTCCCTCTATATACTTCCGGAATTGATTCTCTACTTCAGATCCTATGATTTCAAAGAATTCTTTTTTTATTTCAGAAATTATTTATGCTTTGAATTCCTGTTTTCCATTCTGCTGTTGTTTCTTTGCTTCCGTCGCTGTTAATTTATATGTTTTAGCTGGAATAGTGTTCTCTGCACTTGTTCTGGGTGGCATTCGGTTTCCCCCATATTTCTGGATTTGATGCTTTAGTTCAGATGCTATGTATTCAAATATTTCTTTTTTTTATTTCAGGCATTAATTCTGGTCTGAGATTCTATATACCTTTCTGCTATTGTTCCTTTTCTTCTGTCTCTGTTAATTTATTCATTTCAGCTGAGGTATTGTCCTCTGTAGTTTTTGGTGGACTTGAGGCCTGTGATTACATTATTCTCCTTGCCTTTTTCATTTTGTGTAGCACTAACCTTTACCCTTTGTGTAGAACTTTAGTGCAGTTATAGCCTTAGCGCCTAATGAGATTCAAATGCCATTCTATTAAGTTTGAGATTATCCAGTTATGCCAGGCCTGGATCTAGCTGTTGTGTTCAGTTCCTTTTTGCTGTAGCTGTTCTGGTACAAGTGTGAGCCTGTGGTTCCCCTCTGTTAGGTGCCTGGTTCGGGGAGCACTAGGGAGTGCAGAAGCTCTCCCTCACCCTCACCTGGCTGGGTGGGGGTGGATAGAGTGCCTGGAGCGTCACAGAAGTTCTTGCTCCTGTGGCTGGCTTTGGGGATCGGGCGCCAGGGAGTTGCCAGGCAGGTCACTGGCTAGGATGTCTTGGTGCCTGAGCCTCTCAATGGTGCAGAGTGTGCATGGGAAGAAGGGAAAGGATCTCCCTCAGACTCACCACCACCTCACTGAATCGGGATGCCTAGAGTCTGGAAAATTCTCTCTCGCTCAGCAGGCTTTTGCGCTGGGGCTCTGGGGAGTTGTTGGGCTAATCTGCCCTGTATGTCTCAGGCCTGTCACTCGCTCAGCGGTATTGGGAGCCAGGGCTCCGTATAGCCAGTGCACATGGGAAAAATCCAAAGGCTTCCTGTCAGACTCACCACAGACTCACCCAGCCATGAAGCCGAGAGTCAGGAAAATTCCCACTCACTTGGCATGCTCGGTGATAGGGGCTCTAGGGAGTTGCCGGCAAGTCAGCCCTGAATGTCACTGGCCAGTCGATCAATGGGCGGGCTTGGGGGTCGGGGCTTCTCTCATTGCTATTTGTTTCCAGCAAAAATATGTAAAGAAAGGAACCAGCTTTTTTCTTCATTAATTCTTTGTATTGTTTTCTTTGTCTTGATTGTATTAATTTCTGCTCTAATCTTTATAATTTCCTCCCTTCTTTTGGCTTTGGGTTTTGTGTGGTCTTTTTGTAGACTTTCTCGGTGCAGTCTTGGAGTGTTTATCTGCTCCTGTTCTGTTTTTCTAATGTGTGAGTTCACAGCTATATATTTTCTTCTAAGAACTGCTTTCATTGCATTCCATAAATTCTGATAAGTTGTGCTTGAATTTTCATTGAAATGCAGATGTTTAATTTTTTATTTAATTTCATCTGTAATCCATTGGTTGCTCGGGGGGGCATTCTTCAATTTCCATGTACATATGAGTTTTTTTTTTTTTTTGCTTCATTTGTAATTTTTTTTTTCTGGTTTCATTGTCCTCTGGTCAGATGATATGCCTGAGATTATTTCTGCTTTCTTGCATATACTTAAGTATGACCTATGGACTGTTATGTGGTCTATTTTAGTAACTGTCCCATGTGCAGCTGAAAAAAATGTATGTTCTGCTGTGGTTGGGTGGAACACTCTGTCTATTTGTTTCAAGTTTTTGTTTAGTTCTGCTACTTTGTTTGACCAATCCTTTTGGGGGTGTTAAGGTCTCCTATTAAGATCATGTTATTAGATATTAGATTTTTCGTGTCTATTAAAATTTGTCTAATATAGTTGGGTGCTCCGGTGTTGGGTGTGTACATATTTATGAGTATTACTTCTTGCTTTTATATTTTTCCCCTAACTAATATGTAATGGACTTTTTAATTTCATTTTATCATTCTTACTTTGATGGTCAGACTGTCTGTGAACAGGATTACTACCCCTGCTTTTTTCTGAGGTCCTGGGGCATGTAGTATTTTATTGCATCCTTTGACTTTCAGCCTGTGAATTTCTTTATGAGTTAAATGTGTTTCTTGTATATAAAGTATTGTTGGATTTTGTTTCCTAATCCACTGTGCCACTCTATTTCTTTTAATTGGTGAATTGAGTCCATTTGCATTGATGGTTATAATTGAGATGTATTGACTTATGATTGACATGTTATTTATTAACATGCTGTTGTTTATTCCCTTTTCTCCTATTTAATTGTTTGGCCTATTTGGTGGGCTCTTTCTGTACTCAGTCATGGAGTTCTGGTTATTTTGGTCCCTCTCCAGAAAATCTTCTAGTAGTCTGTTTAGGGTTGGCTTTGTTCTCATGAAATTCTTTAATTGTTGTTTGTCATGAAAGTATTTTACTTCTCTATCAAACTTGAAAGAGAGTTTTGAAGGGTATATCAGTCTAGGTTGGAATTTGTTTTCTTGTAAGACTTATTGTACTTTGTTCCATGCTCTTCTAGACTTAATGATTTGTGAAGAGTAATGTACCATTGTTCTGATTTTTCCTTTAAATGTTATCTGTTTCTTTTCTCTAAAGGCTTTTAGCATATTGTTCCTGTGCTGAACTTCTTGAATCTTGATTATTATATGTCTGAGAGTGGTTTTAATTGTGTTGATGATTTTTGGAGCTCTATGTGTTTCAGTTACCTGAATTCTGATTGAGGTTTTATTCCCTGTATATCTGTTTCAATTTGCTTCATGGATTCTATTTCTTTCCTATATTGCTCATTCAAGGATTCCATCTTTTTTCTATTCTCCTTTATTTCTTTATCAGTGTCTTCTTTAAAAGCGCTTAGTAATTCTCTCATTACAGTTATTTTTTTTATTTTTTTATTTTTTTATTTTTTTGGTGGAACAGGGGATTGAACTCAGCCCTTGTGCTTGGCAGGGAAGTGCTCATTGTACTTGGCAATCTCCCTAGCCTCTATTATTTCTTTTCCTTTTTTTAACTTCAGAGATTATTTCTGATGTGATTTCTTCTATACCTTTTTGCAGTTGTTTCTTTACTTCAAATATTATTATTTCAGAGATTTCAGGTGTGCGCTTTCCAATTTCTTCTATGCTGTTGTCTCTTGCTTTTGTTCTAGGTGGGCTCTGGTCCTAAGAATGCATTTTGCTCCATCTCTTTGTCATTCTGTGTAGCACCTTATTCTGACCTTTGGTGTAGAGCTTTGGTGCAATTATTACTTTAGCACTTACTCATATTTTACCCAAGAGAGATTATGTGGTTAAAGCAGCTATAATGTTATATTTACAGAACTACAATTAGCAGCACTAGTAATGGGTAGTAAGATTTAGCAGTTGACAAACTTTTTTAACTAATGTTTGTATTTTACATAAGAGCATTATGTCTGTGTAGCTAAGCAGATATTATATTGGGAATTTGTATTTAAATTAGTTCCCCTAAGTTCTGTCTGATCACTTCCCCTTGGTGTGATCTTCAATTTCCATGTACATATGGAAGGCTTCCCTGGAGCCTTCCAGGAAGACAAGTTCACCAGAATTACCTGCTACCCCCTTTCTTTATCAAAAGAGAAAGAGAGAGGATGCTTTCACAGATCTGGGTCTAGCAAAGTGTCTCAGCTTACCAGGTCTGGATCTACCAAGTTTGAACTCATCCAGTGGGCCTGTCCTAGATCTGGCTGCTGTGCTCTGCTTCTTCCTGCTCCAGCCAGTGCAAGTGAACCCGCTATGCCCCTGTGGCAAGATTTTCTGCTCCTGGTATAGCTGAGTGGGTCTCTCCTGCAGCCTCTCTGCAGGGAGTTCTGCAGCAGGGTTGTCTGATGGAAGAGGTTCTGGCATGCAGACAGACAGTCCCACACAC
>PVKA01025116.1:0-33348 GCA_004027165.1 Ctenomys sociabilis
ATAAAAATGGAAAACCAAAAAGATAAATGACACTAAAATATTAGGTTACTCATTTTAAAAAAATTCTACAAACCTAAATGTAAAAACAAAACAAAAGTATAAATGATGAAGTGGAAGAGTATAAATGATTTTAATTACATAAAGGAATGTGCGTAATATATTAAAAGTGTACCAAAAAACAAAAATCTGCAAAATGGTGAATAACTCAAAAGATAGTGTGAGGAAAATAAATTAATAAGGAAATAAAATTACGTAACATAAATATCAAACCTCAGTTGCAATGAAATAAATGAAAAATGAGGTCCATGTATTGCTATTTCTGTTTTTACCTGAGTTGCAAAGAAATAAAACCTCAGTTGCAATGAAATAAATGAAAAATGAGGTCCATATATTGCTCAGTTTCTCTGTTTTTACCTCTCTGTCAATAGGTGCTGTGTAAACTCACAGTGGCTTTTTTGCTCCTTAGGCTGTCTATCCATTGCCATCTTTTTTACTTGGAGCTTGTGCTTTCAATAGCTGACAAACTTCTCATTGTTTTAGTGTCCGCTGCCTCCGTCTGACCATTGTCTTCTACAGATTGAAGCTGTTTGCTCTCATATCTGACCTGGACACCACTTCAGTCTCCCAGGCAGCATTGCAGGATAGTTCTGAGTGCTTCCAAAGAACCTGGTCCTCACCCGTTTCACCCTTCTTTTCCTGAACAAGTAACTGGAGGAGGTGGTGGAAATGAATGTCATGAGAGATGGAGAAGCTGGCTGAAACAGCACAGTTTCCGTTCTGATTGTCTCCATCCTGGTTCCCTCCATAGCACAAAGGACTTACTGCAGCTCTCCAGGCTAGTGATTGCATAACCCGGCGATACAGAACCCAGATGGAGGAAAAAAAAAAAGAAGAACCCAGGTGGACCTCTGCTTCCTGGCTTCCCTCAGCTACCGTACAAATGAGGCACTCTGACTGAGGCAATATTCCTGAGCTGCAAAGGACCAGTTCTCCTTTGCACCTTGAATCACTTTTGGTCCTTTGCTACCTACCTGTAAGTAGGAAAACTACTTCTGTACCTTACTAAGGACACACTCAGACAAGTTGGCATCCTGTGCGCAGTTATCCTCCTTCCCAGTGGTAAAACAGTGTACCCCGTACAGGGACATGACAGGGCAAAACCTCAAAGCAATATTAAAGACAGCACTTAACTAAAACTGAATATCATTTCTCTCAAAACCAACTATCAAAGCTGCTCAGAAATCATACAGTAATCCCTCATGATTTTATTATATTTGCATTATAAAGCACCAATTCAAGACTGCGCCTCTAAGACATGATGCATGCCCCTCTTCTCTGCCTGTGATGATCTGGTTTTCAGATTAAGCAGAAGGGATACAGCTTTTTCTACTTACTGCCCACTGTGCTGCTATATTTCACCTTTCAACATTTTTTCTATGGATAAACCTGGTCAAGACAAATCCTCCATTTGTGTTGGATCTTGACACTTCTTAGCTACTTGGAAAACCTGTCTGATCCCCGAATGGTGGTGACATTTTCTACAACACTCAGTATTATCTCCACAAGATTTTCTTCTGCAGCAAATGAAGGATTTCCTCCCCAGTCTGAAACAGAAAATCCCAAACAAAATAAAAGTACAGACAAAATCAAAGTCTAAAACAAAGTCTTCATTTTAAGCCCCCTTATAGTTTTAAGGCCCACATTTTCTTTCTTAAATAAATCTGCTAAAAATGAACATTTGCTGTTTATTGCATCTAAATTCTCTGCAAGCCTTTCCTCTCATTCTCTCCCTCATCTCAGCATGAGAGTTGTTCAGATGCCCACTACAGACAGTCCCACAGCACCAGGTCGAATGAGTGATGGGTTCTTTTCATTCAACTATGTCTACCAACAATTTTTATTTTTATTTATTTTTTTCTGTACTTTATTAATTTTACTTTTTTATCTTTTTAAAATAATTTGTTGAGAAGCAAATAGTAACAAGACAGTATCAAAACTGATTATAGCAGAGTAGTACTCCATTGTATAAACATGCCGTATCTTTTTCATCCATTCCTCAGGTGATGGGCATCTTGGTTGTTTCCAAGATTTGGCTAACACAAATTGTGCTGCTATAAACATAGGTACACATACATCACTATAATATGACATTTTCAGTTTCTCCTGGAAAATTCCCAGTAGGGGAATAGCTGGCTTGAATGGGATTTCCAGTCCTGGTTTTTTAAGGAGTCTCTACACTGATTTCCGTAATGGTTAAACAAGTCTACAGTCCCAAAAGCAGTGGAGAAGGGTTCCTTTTTCCCAAGAGCCGCTCCAACATTTGTTGTTGGTTGATTTGTTCAGGATAGCCATTCTTTCTGTGGCGAGATGATATCTCAGTGCTGTTTTAATTTGCATTTCATGGATGACTAGTGATGTGGAGCATTTTTTCATGTATTTATTCACTTCTTTAATTTTGTCCTCTGAGAAGTGTGTAATCATCTCGAATGTCCATTTCTGGATGGGATCTTTAAACTTTGGGGCCCTAATGTTTTTTAGTTCTTTATAATTTCTACATAGCAGACCTTTGAGTGCTTATTAGTTGAGATTTTTTCCAATTTGTGGGTTGTCTTTTCACTTTGTTGGTAATTTCTTTGGATGTGCAAAAACATTGCAATAAGATGAGGTTCCAGTTGTTAATTCTTTGAAGAATTACAATTGGATTTGAATTTTGTTCATGAGCTCTTTGCCTACCCCTATGTCTTTTAGAGTTCCTCCTACATTATTTTCCAGGAGATTAACTGTTTCTTTTTTAATATTTAAATCTTTAAACCATTTTGACTTTAGGTTAGGGTATGGTGATAGACCTGGGTCAAGTTTTAGTTTTTGGCAAGTAGAAAGCCAGTTTTTCCAGCACCATTTGTTAAAGAGGCTATCTTACTTCCAGTAAGTAGGTTTGGCCCCTTTGTGGAAGATCAGGTGGCCGAGTGTGTTCAGAGATGCTTCTGCATCTTCTAATCTCTTCCATTGATCCTCAGGTCTATTTTGCTGCCAGTACCATGCTTATTTTATCACAGAAATTATCTGTAATATAATTTCAAGTCAGGAACTATAATAACTACTGCCTTGTCTTTGTTGCCCAGGATTTTCTGGTTCCAAATATATTTTAGGAACAATTTCTCTCAGTCTGGGAGATATGTTGTGGTAGTTTGTTAGGGACTGCGTTAAATCTGAGCAACAATTTTAGCAGTACGGTCATCTTCACAATGTTGGGTCTTCCTATCCAGGAGCAGGGAATATCTTTTAATTTTCTGAAATCCTCTATGATCTCTTTTTTCAGAGTGCTGTAATTTTCCTTGAAAAGATCTTTGACTTCTTTAGTTAGATTAATTCCAAGATATTTCATTTTCCACAGTGCTATTGTAAAAGGTATTGTTTCTCTAATTTTCTTCTCTGTGTGTTTGTTATCTGTGTAGAGGAATGCTACTGATTTTTGTGTATTAACATTTTCATCTGCTATGCTACTGAATTTGGGTATCAATTCTAGTACCTTCTTGGTGGAGTTTTTTGATTCTTCCAAGTAATGTATTGTGTCATCTGCAAATAATGATAATTTAACTTCTTCTTTGCCAATTCTTATTCCTTTTCTTTCTCTTTCTTGTCTAATGGCTCTTGTTAGTGATTCCAGAACTATATTGAACAGGAGGGGTTTTAGAGTACAACTTTGTCTTGTACCAGATCTGAGAGTAAAAGATTTCATTTTTTTCCCATTTAGAATTATATTATCACTTGGGTTGTCATGGATGGCTTTTTATCTAATTGAAGTAGAGGCCATCTATTCCAATTTTCCTTAGGACTTTGAACACGAATGCCTCCTGGACTTTGTCAAAAGCCTTTTCTGCATCAAGTGAGATGATAATGTGGCTGTCTTGATATGGTGAATTACATTTATAGATTTGTATATTTTAAACCATCCTTGCATCTCTGGGATGAATCCTGCCTGGTAATGGTGTTTAATCTTCTTGATGATTTGCTATATTGTATTTGCTAAGATTTTATTAAGGACTTTTGTATCTATATTCATGACAGAGATTGCCCTGTAGTTCTCTTTTTTTAGTTAGGTCTCTCCCTGGTTTTGGTATCAGGATAGTACTTGCCTCCAAGAATGATTTAGGGAGGATTACTTCCTTTTCAATTTCATTGAAGAATTTGAGGAGTATAGAGATTATATCTCCTGTAAGTTTTTTGTAGAATTCAGCTGTGAATCCTTCAGGACCTAGACTTTTCTTTGTCAATATATTTTTTACTACATTTCTTATTTCATTGGCTGTTATTGGGTTATTGAGAGTTATTATATATTCTTGATTCAGTTTTGGTAATTTGTACCTTTTTAAGGAATCTATCCATTTCTTCCGTATTTTCTATTCTGTGACAGTAATGGTTCTCAAAGTTACTATTGACAATCTTCTGAATTACCGATGGGTCTGTGGTGATTTCACCCTATAAATTCCTTATTGCTTTTATTTGAATTTCTTTCTTTTCTCTTTTTGATGAGGTTAGGTAGGGGCTTATCAATTTTATTTCATCTTTCAAAGAATTAGGTTTTTGATTTTTTAAATTTTTTAAACTGTTTTCATCTCAAATAAATTAATTTCTGTTCAAATCTTTATGATTTCTTCCTGTCTTTGGTCTCTGGGTTTGATTTGCTCTTCCTTTTCTTCATGTTGGAGGTGCAACATTAGGGTGTTTATTTGTTCCTGTTCTTTTTTCCTAATGTGTGAGTTCATAGCCGTATATTTCCCTCTGGGAACTGCTTTCATTGCATCTCATAAATTCTGATAAGTTGTTGAATTTTCATTGAATTTAGATATTGCTGAATTTCTTGTTTAATTTCATCTGTGACCCATTGGTTGCTGAGTATGGTGTTGTTTAATTTCCATGCATTTATGAGGTTTTTCTGTTTTCTTCTCTTGTTTATTTCTAGTTTTGTGTATTGTGTTCAGATAATACACATGTGATAATTTCTGTTACCTTGCATATACTTAAGCATGACCTGTGCACCAGTTTGTGGTCCATGTTAGAAAAAGACCCACGTGGAGTTAAAAAAATGCATATTCACCTATTGTCCTGTCCACTAAGCCCATTTGTTCCAAGCTCTTATTCAGTTCTGCTGCTTCTTTGCTACGTGTTTTTGTCTGCTTGACCTATCTTTTTGGGTAAAGGGGTGTTTAGGTCTCCCTTTAAGATTGTACACATTGGATGTTAGATTTTTCATGTCCATTAAGATTTGTCTTACATAGTTGGGTGCTTCTGTGTTTGGTGTGTATACATTTATGAGTGTTACCTCTTCCTCTATAATTTTTCAATAACCAGTACATAGTGGCCTTCTCTATTTTATTTGATCATTCTTGGTTTGAAGTTGAGACTGCCTGAGAACAGGATTGATATCTCTGCTTTTTTTGAGGTGCTGGGACATGTAGTATTCTTTTCTATCCTTCGACTTTAAGCCTACGAATTTCCTTATGAATTAGGTGTGTTTCTTGCATATAGCATATTGTTGGATTTTGTTGCTAATCCACTGTGCCAGTTTATTTCTTTTAATTCTTAAATTGAGTCCATTTACACTGATGGTTATAATTGAGATGTATTGATTTACAATCGACATGTTTTTTCCTGCTGTTGTTTACTCCTTTTCCTCTTGTGTTTAATGGTTTTCCCTATATAGTGGGCTCCCTCTGTTTTTGTTCATGGAGTTCTGATCATTTTGGTCCTTTTCTAGAACATCTTTTATTAGTCTGTGTAGCGTTGTTTTGTCATGCTGAAATTCTTTAGTTGTTCTTTGTCATGAAAGTATTTTACTTCTCCATCTAACTTGAAAGAGAGTTTGGCTGGGTATAGAAGTCTGGGCTGGAAATTGTTTTCATAGAGGAAGTACTTTGCTCCATGTACTTCTTGCCTTTATGATTTGTGAAGAGAATTGTGCTGATATTCTGATGGGTTTTCCTTTAAATGTGATCTGTTTCTTTTCTCTAGTGGCTTTCAGGATATTGTTCTTGTGCTGGATTTCTGGGATCTTGACTAATATATCTTGATGTATTTTTAAATGGGTTGAAGTTATTTGGATTTCTGCATGTTTTAGTTACTTGAATGTCAGATTGTTTCCTTATATTTGGGAAATTTTCTGCTATTACTTCTGCCCACTCCAGCCCTTGGTGTTGAACCTATTGTGCTCCTCTGGCAAGACATTCTGCTTCTGTATTAGCTGGGTGGTTTTAGCCCTTAGTCTCTCTGAAGGGACTTCAACCGAAGCGTTTCACCCAGGCTTGTACGCCAGGCCTGGCTTGGTTCTGGAGGCAGGTCTGGAGGCATCCTGAGAGCTTGGTGGAAGTTCTCACCCACAAAACAGGCTTGGGGTGGCTCTGGAGGGGTGAAGGTACAACCAAAGTTCTCACATGCAGTGGCCTGGGTTTGATTTGGAGAGATCCAGCAGGCACAGGAGAGTGCAGAAGCTCTCCTGCATACTCTCAGGGCTTGAGTTTGGTCAAGTCTTGAGGGTCCCCTTTTTCTGTATTTTAGGAAAGGTTTTACAGGGTGTTCAGGGTCTTACTACTAGTTTGGATCCCTAGTGATCTATAGCCTCACAAGAATTCAGATTACAGGCATGCTCCACCATGCCTAGTCTCAGTTGCTATCTCAGCTCACCCTGGGGACTGGATTGACTTGGCAGCCCATGGATCAAAACCCCAGCCCCTGAGCCTGCTTGCAGGCTCTTTAATTTGCTGAGCTATTTGGCTGGCCCTTTATCAACAATTTTACATAGTGATGATTCCCTTATACAGAAGCATTTTTTCCTTACTTCTTATGTATCAGACTCTCCCGTCTTTTCTTCCAACATGATGATCACTGCCTCTGCGTTTCTTTGCTGATTTATCATCTGTCTGACATTGTTCTGTTCAGTGATCTGTCCAGGATCTAAACATGATCCCTTCATTCTCACCTGTGTTTTCACACATTAATGACTTTCAAATTATAATTCACTCCTTAATCCAAACTGAATTTGCATATCCAGTTTTCTGTTAGCATTCCTCCTCGTATACTTCATAAGCACTAAATTGTGTAAGTTCTAATGTATCTGATATTTGCCATAATGCCTCTGATCTTTGTAATATTCCCATTTCAATAAATTGCAACTCCATTCTTCTAGCTATAGAGCCATCAATGATTTGCATCTCTTTCCTGTATTATGGCCAACTACATTAATGCTGGCTTCAATATATATGGAGCCCTTGGTTCAATACGGAGAAAATCAAAACAAAGTTAAACTAAACAACAACAAAAATATACATATGAGATATGTACATGATATGTACATTAAATACATTTATGATATATGTATGTTAATAGTTTTATTCAACTCTACTATTATTTCTCCTGTACTGTCAATGTATCTATCTTTTTCTCCTTCTTCTTTACTTTATCTTTTGAAAACAGTCAGTGAAGTCCTACAGAAATCCTGAGTCCAACCATATCTGTCCTCTATTCCATGTCCTTCAAATGATTCCTGACTCATTAAGAAAACGAAAAAATTAAAGCAAAATGCTTTTAAAAGGACTCACAAAGCACTCCATAATCTGCCTTTTCCTCTGCCAATAATTGCTTATAAATGTCACCTCCCACCATACTGTCCACTGGTCATCCTGCATACTTGTTATTCCTTCAACTTACCTGGAAAATTCTCTGACTAGGAATGCCTATAGCTAATGGCCCTGAGTACCTCCATCATCTGGTACAACACTTCCTCAGATCTTACTCCAGTGTGTCTTTCTGGAGGTCTTGGCTGTTCATAACCCAGCTTGGGTTGGACAACAGCTGGTTCCATCTCTGTTTCCTTTCCTCCCTCTGTACTACGTTATTAGTATAGGATGTCCCCATATATAAATGGTGATAAGATAGATAGTGGTATTTATTTTTTATTTTTTTTGTCTACTGTCTCCTCCATTTCCTTGACTATAGTAAGTGCAGGAAGAGAAAAAGGGCAAGGGTATATTCTGTATCTTTGTGCCAAGTCCTTTGTTAACTGTGCAGGTAATGAATGAATTGCTGAATCACTGCATGATCTTCGTAAAGAGAGAGAAACATGGCCCACTCAGGCAGATGTTCACTGGGTGAATTGGCGGGGTTTTGCATGACTGATTAATTAAATGTTGTCTCATTTTCAAAGAATTAGAGTGACATGAACTGATACATTTAAACTGCCAACAGTGTCTTCCAGCTTATATTGATTAAAATACTTAAAGAATGAGTTTGCAATATTGTCTTTTAAATTTAAACAGTGTAAATATGCTGAATACAATAACTAGAATTAAATGTACTTTTAGCATTACATTTATAATTTCCAAAATAAAAACCATCTGTGTATACTTTGTCTTTTAAAGGTAGCACTTAATAAAATTTATATTTACTGAATATATGTTGCAACAGCATACAGAGAATCACCCTCCTAAGGAAAGCTGAATCCTTATCTAAGAAATGATTTACTGGGGAGGTTTGCGCAAAGAAATTTATTGTTGAAATAAATTATACATGTGTTTTGGTAATTTAGTCTCTGAAGGTCAGCGAAAGACACAAAGATAGCATTACACACAGAAAGGGCCTTCAGATGTTCAAATTTCTGGTGAATGAAAAGAAAAATGACCACAGCAGAGGTGCAAAATGGTGAAGAAAGAAAGGAAAAATCCAGAGAGAACACTGAGGGGAGCCCTGGAGTAGGGTGAGTGTTCCAAAAGATGTTGAGAAATGTATAAGATGGGGAAAGAAAGAAATGTACAGGTTGGGCATGAGGACAAACTGTGTGACAAGGTTTGTAATTCACTTGGTGAAATCTCTTGTACTGAAGATAGCATTCTGTATTTCATTTGTTTCTCTCTGCACTACTTTTCTAGCACAAGCAACTGATGCTCTCTTAAAGACAAACTTACCTTATAGCTCTCGAGCTCTTCCAGGCCTGTGATCAAAGGCTTATTTCTCTATGAAGATATAAAGAAAGGCCTGGTGCAGACCTCTCTTGCTTACCTTATAAGTTATCCATTATCAAATGAAGTCCAAATACATTAGGGTTATTGCCTTAGTCACTGTTCTCTCATTGCAGAGACAAAATATATGACACCTAAAGTTAGGGGAGAAAAGGTTTATTTAGCCCAAGCCCGTAGATACTTCAGTCTATCCTTGGCTGGCTCCAAGGAGGGCTGGCATTGTGAAGAGGCATCACTGAGGAGAAATACTTCATGGTCCACGAGGGTAGCAAAGTGACAAGAGGAAAGCACAGCTCTTTCTATCCCTTATGTCTTGTGCAGGCTTTTTAAGGTGGGGAACACTCATACCCTTAATCCTTGCACTCTTGGCCCTAGCATAGACCAATGATAGAATTCCAACATCATCCACTCTAGCTCCAGTCACCTCCAAAAAGCCCCCTACCTATCGGCACATGCGACTTTGAGGGGAACAAGCCATAATAGTTGTGCAGTGGAGAACTGAGATAGCTTGCAGGAAGAAGAAACAGAAAGAAAGAAGGAGAAAACGTTTGCATAACTTCATGTCACATAACTTCTATTTAAGCACATTGTTATAATTTTACTGTTATTTATGTATTAGTAGGAGTATTAATGCATTAGTGTGCCTGATTGAAAAATTAAATATTATCACATGTCCATATGTTTAGGAACATACAGTAAGTGTATGGGGCTTGGTGTTATCTGTGGTTTCAGGCTATGTATCCTTACAAACAAAAAGGAGCTAATGGATATAGGTACTGCATTCACTGATGTCCAGCATCTGAATAATACTCCTTTGAGTGTTTAACAGTTATTTATATGTGACTATGAACTGCTCTCTGTGTTATTCCTGGAAAGTTATTTTCTTTGATAGGGCTGAAATTCTGCATCACTGGCTGGCCCACTTGGCAAGGAGGGTAGAGATTTTTGTTTGTTTGTTTTTGTTTTTTTATGGCCAGCTCAGCCTACCCTGGGGTCAGGGTTGGGAAGGCATGTGGTGGTGTGGATCAAATGCGGTCCCGAAGCTCTGCCTAAGCCCGTGCTTTACGCTGATGAGCTATCTCACTGGCTCCTCTGTCTTTTTTTTTTTTTTAAGGGTAGAATTTTGAAATTTTTGCCAGTTCCATGATCTTCACAGAGTAAACTCCTTTACTCTTTAAATGTTGTAGCTAATCATTTGAAAGTAAGGTCATTAGGAGGACTTGAGGTACATTTTACAAAATAAATTTTAACCCGGTTACAAAATAAACAGTTAACATTTGGGAGTTTTGTTTTAATCTCACAGAAAGTTGTAAACTGGAGAAAATTTCATCTTTAGTAATATTTGCGCAGTATCTTCTGATTTAATTCCTGAACATTAACCTTAAAGAACTCATTAGTAATTGGAGTCACATGACATGACGGCTAATGTTTTGCTTTTTGTTGTTGTCTTTTCTGTCTTTTGTTGTGACAGATCAAACTCAGTCCCAGCCCCTGCTAGACAAGGACCTCAACACTGACCTATATCCCCAGTTTTTTTTTTTTTAAAGTTTTATTTTTTTTAAAGTTTTATTTTAGAGTATTGCTAAGTTTCCCAGACTGGTATAGAGTATGGATCCTCCTGCCTCAGCCTCTAAAGTAGCTACTGGAATTTAGGTGTGAGTCACTCCATGTAGTCCAACACTTCTGTTACTCAATTTCAATTAAAATACTTGAAATCTTCTGTTATTCTAAGTCATTTAAAATATTTAGTAAAAACCCTTCAAAATAGAGGAATATAATTCAAACATTTTCTCACATACACTTCTGCATACTCCCACTCACACTTACGGCTTTTATTCCCTTACTTATGAAGAAGGGACCAACTGAATTTCTTTTCTGTGTGGATTTTTCCATGGTCATATTAGTTCAAATAAAATTGCAAAATAATTTGGGCAGGCAATATACGTCTAAAAGGTCTGTTAATTGTGTCTAACAAGCAGTATGACTGTTTAGCAGTCCTACAGAAAAATAATAGCAATGTAGAAAAACCACCCCATGATATGGATATCTTCCATATCCGTAAACTGAATTTTTTTCTAGGAAATAAAAAGATATAAGTAAAAGGTACCTATACAGAATTAAGACAGTTCTTACTAATTATTATTCATAAGGTTATTAGAAATAATGACAAAAATTTAAACAGATGTAGGTTGAAAACTATAGCAACTACTGAACAATTTTACAAATATTTTATTCAGAAATACATGAAGAAGGTATTATATATGGAGTAGAAGGAGGAATCATCTGAATATTCCATCAGATGATTAACATGCATACAACTGTCTTTTATATATAGCTATCACAGTTTGTCGTTAAATACCAACAAAAGCAAAATCCATATTGATTACAAAAATGAACGAAAGCCTGACAGATAAATCTATTAGTATTTTGATGTGTGTTTTACAGATGTAAAAACTGAATTTGTTTCAAACTCATTAGTGAGAAAGTAATCTCCATTTTGATTCCTTCACGTAGCACCACTTTGAATTCGGTGGAGTTAATTTTCCACGGGGTCTCAACCCCTTTATATTAGCCAGCACGCTGACATGGTTTTGCACCTGCAATTAGCTGTATTCAATTATATGAACTTGTTCTTAGAAGAGGCCAAGTGTTAGCGAACGCAGTAATTAAGTTTTCTAAATGTAAGAGATACGAAGTCAGTTGATTCTGATACCGTCAACATGTAATGTAATAATTTGTAATTAAAAATAGATGGACACAGGAATTTCAAGTTGAAAGCAGTAATATGAAAATGAAATTAGTACATTAGTTTTGTGTTTTTAGTTTCTAAACATTCTGTCTCACTTGCACTGAAGATGATTTGCTTTGAATTACTGTGTAAAGTTTTGGCCTTTTAGCACACACTAAAATTATTTTTCCTGTTCAAAATGCATCCAATTATATAAATGATTTTTAATATACTGTGCCTTTCCTTCATACTGCTTTGCTTATATTAACACAATTTTCAATCTTTTTTTCCATGACAAATGTATTATAGTTGAAAGCTTATACTTCCTTAGTGCTAGAATTTATGAGGAATTATAACTGACTTTGTACCTGCTGTTTCAGTAGAAAAGACTGAATTTGTCCAAGATTATTTTAGTGGTAAACCACTTAATCATTTTAAATACCATTTGGATGACTCTCTGTCTCTCTCTGTCTCTCCCTCTGTCTCTCTCTCTTTCTCTCTCTCTCTCTCTCTCTCTCTCTATATATATATATATATATATATACACACACACACACCCATATGTAAGTCATATAGATTAAATAGATAAGTGATGTTATATAGTAATATATGTATCTAACGGATGCATGCATAGAAATATATAGCTATTTAAATAAGTGAACTTGGTAAAATGTTTGTGCTTTTAGAAGATGCTATATTTGGAATTTTCCTATCCACTTAGTTGGTTCTAATGAAGATCCAATCCTCAGATATTAGAAATATTTTTATTAAATGTCATAGGAGTTAGAAATTTTAAATTTTACATTAAATTCCCTTGATGTAAAATATCTTATATATTTGAAAAACTTAATAGAAATATAATTATATTAGTAAATAAAAAGATCTAATATGCTCTGGCTATTATGTAGAATAATCACGTTTTCTCACAAAAATAAATCGTAGCAATTTCTGTTTTATTTGTAAGAGAAATTGAACCTAAAATGTATCTGTTGTTCATCCCTTACAGAAAATTAATATATATAGAAACATACAGTTTTATTGCTAGTTAATGTCAACGAAATAGTTATTTTGTAGAACTTCATGCTCGGTGAGATCAGCACAGAATCGTGCCACGCACAGCGCTTACCCCGCCTGTCTGTTCCAATTCCTGGGGCACTGTTATGCAAGTCACAACGATGAAAATAAGTGATTTATTGATTTTCTTAAGTTGTCAGGCTTCTGTGGACAAAATTAGATTTTAAAACTTTACAGAATTTGAAATTGTAAATGAATTTTGAAACTAAAAATTTCAAGTTCATTTTTACTTCACCAATGCCTTCAATGTGCAAGATCTTCAAAGTTAAATAAACATAAGAATTGTATTTAATACTTCTACGCATTTTCAACTTTTTTATGGATGATAAATTTGAAAATAAATGATGTAGAGAATAATATGAAAATAGCCAATTATAAAAAGAGTGATATTTATTTATATATTTATTTTTAAAAAATTTTTATATGTTAGTTTATTTGATACAGGGTCTCACAATGAAGTTCAGATTCTTACTGATCCTCCTGTCTCGGCCTCCCCAGTGCTGGGATCAGGGTGTGTACTCTCATGCTCAGTTCTGGGCTGGCTCAGCATGAGGGAGGTACTGGAGATGGATCTCAGGTCCTTTTGCTTGCCAGGCAGGCACTGAGGCAGCAGGGCTATCCCCCCAGCCCATGAAACTTCTGTGATCTTTATACCACAGGCATTGTCTAAAAAAGATGGATTAACTCCAAAGAATGAATATGGCTCCAAGGTTGTATACAAACCAAATTGAACATTTTAATATATGTTTATCTGGGAGTAAAACATAAGGAATTGTGATTAAAGTAAAAATGAATTTACAAATATATTGTAATTCCTAAATTCATATTTCATAATGCCTTCAATGTGTGAGATCCTGAAAGTTTAATAAATACAAGAATTGTGAAACAAATTTTGAAGTCAGGTAAATTACAGTGTAAGTGGTAGTAACCTGTATATTAAAAACCAGGCTACTAGGGATGGCCAGATAGCTCAGTGGATTAAAGTACCTGCTTAGGCAGATTCAGGGACCACGATTCAATCTCTGATGTGCTGTGCTGGCCCCACCCCTGGGGCTCACTGAGCCACCAATTGAGACTAGGTGTGGTGGCCTGCACCTCTAATCCCAGCACTTGGTAGGCTGAAAACAGGAGGATCACTATGAGTCCAATGTATGAGAACATGTAGCGCCTCTACTAAATACATGAAAAAATAAAAAACGACCCTGCAGACACTGTATTAAATACATGAAAAAATAAAATATATGCAAAACTGACAATTAAGAACAATTATTAAGTAATGTTGGATTCTAGGTAACTTATGAATCTAGGACCATCTATCTCACTTTAGGGTTCAGTCTCTCTTCTAAGGTAGGAACATTACTACATGAGTTTGTACTTCCCTAGATCAAACTAAGAAAATGATCCAAATGTAGCATGAAAATTATGATAAATAAATATTAAATATTAAAGTGAGATATAATTTTATGTACAGATAATATGTAAGACAAATTTTGAATGCAAATCTGAAACCATTATTAAGTAATGACAGTATTTTGTATGAGTTGTTATTCCATGCTATCTTTTGCATTTCATATCTTTAAGATAATACAAGAGGGGCTGGGGAGATGCTCAGTAGAGTAAGCGCTTGCCTGGCAAAAGCAAGGGCTTGAGTCCAATCTCTGGTTCCACCAAAATAAATAAGTAAATCAAGAAATAAAAATAAAATAAAACTAGATTTCTTGTTATTTGTTCAAAATCACATACTTTTAAGGAAACAGAATGTTTAAGAACACAATGGTTTGTACATTTTTTTTTTTTTTTTTTTTTTTTTTTTTTTTTTGCAGAACCCGGGATTGAACTCAGGCCCTTGTGATTGCCAGGGAAGTGTTTATTCTACTGAGTCATCTTCCTAGTCCCAGTATGTAGATTATTCAAATAGGTCATACAGATTTTTTTTTTAAATTTAGAACCAGGGATTGAACTCAGGCCCTTGTGCTTGCCAGGCAAGCACTTATTCTGCTGAGCCATCTCTCCAGTTCCTATTTTTTTTTTTTAAGTTCCAAGAGCCATGTGGCCATTTGTCCGATGTGCTTTTCCTACAAGTTAGCACGCAAGTCCAATGTGCATGAAGACGGGACTAACTGTACACACAAGATCAGAAGAAATTGTGTTCCCGAAAGAAGGAAAGATGACAGCCCAGACACTGACAGGTGCTTTTGTGACTTCAGGACTAACAGCCTTACAGACATGAGCGTGTAACTTGAAATGAGATGAGGTTCAGCAGTGAATCACGACGCTGTCAGCCATGCTAAGGTGATTGATTTTTACCCTTCAGTGGAATGGGTGTGCAGGACCAGCTGGGATGATCAAATGATCAAATAGATGTTGCTTAAACAGCACTGGCATGAATCATGGATGGTGGGAAAGTAACAAGACAACAATAAGAGTTAGAGGTTACTGCATCAATGCTGAAGAGTTTGGTTTGGAGGACACATTTATAGGAGAGATTTATACCATGCAATAATTGAGTCTTGAAATATGAAGTGTGATCAAACAGAGACAATATTTACAGTTTAAGTTTTTATTACAGTAGAACAAATATTGCCATTAATCCCCAGAAAATTATTCTTCTTTGCTTGAAACATATCTATCTCACTGTTTTTGTCATTCTCTGAAGGGACTTCAGAAATTCTGTTCTGTGAGAGTCTTCAGAAGTTGTGAAAAGTGGTGAACACAGATGTCAAGGCTATTGAAGTAAAAGACAGGCTTCTAAAATATTAGACGTATCCCCATGCACCTTATTCAGTAGATCTGTCATCATGCAACTTCCGGATCTTCTATTATGTATAAATAGCCATGAAAGGTAAAAAGTTTGACTCACTAGAGGATGTGGATGTTAACTACAACAGTACATCCAGAGACATGAAAGAGGACTTTCACAATGGTTTCAAAAATTAGCCAGAATGAAGAGTGTGTTTTACAAGAGGAGGATTAAATGCATGGAGTCTTTTATTAAATGTATTTTTAAAATTCAGCTATTACTATAGTTTCCAATATCTCATAGAGGAAGGTTAGTATCTTAAGGACTTAAAAGATTGAACTAAAAGAAAATAATTACTAAGAGAATGCTATAGTTCCCTTCTTGACTACTCTTTAAAAGGGTTTCTTAAAGATTAGATGTTTATCCCTCATTCTTAGAGAATTTATTTCATTAAACTTTCACCTGCAAATCAATTTCTCTTTCTCTCTGAGATGCAAATCTTAAACTTAGCTCAGGATGGCCCCCTAGCCTTTCCTTTGCAATGTCTATATGATCCAGGAGTTTTTCCCTACCTCCTAAAGTATGTGGAATGGTACGAACTTAACTTGAAGATCCATTAGTTAGAAGCCGCATACAGTCCTAACATGTTGAACAAGTCACTACCAAATTTCTAGTCATTTTATGGTGTGTTATCCATCACTGTTTGGAAACTTCCTTTTAGTTTAAAATGAATTAAATTCATTTTCTCTTCACTACTACAACAGTTTTGAAAATAGTATATGACACTTATTTACTTGCTTCAGTCATTCTTTTCTCTGACACTAATCAAAGCCAAAATTTAGATTTCTATGTTGAGTAATTGTACAGGTTGGAACTTAAAGATAAATCATCTGTTTTTTAATATTGAAGTCTATGGTGTTCCTTTGAGCTTGGGATCCAGTCTAAGGGACAGCTCTTGTCAGAGGAGAAAAGTTTTATTTGTTGGACCAAATGGCTATGTAGTTTTGTGTTTTAATAAATGGTATATTCATGCTGAAAAAAGTAATACAGCCTAGTAGGAAGAAAATGAAGCTACAGAAGAATCAGTTTTGGATTGGAAATGTTAAGTTTGGAAAGCTAATATCTTCATAAATGATGGGAAACTAACAAATAATAAATTTAGGTTGAAGTCCTGTGTACTCTGCACAGGGGTATTACAAATTCTATGGCACTAGGTAACATCAACTAAGTAAGCCTTAGCAAATTGAAGGGAACCTAGTATAACCTTCAGATATTCTCCATTTAGAAGTGGGGCATAGAAGTGGGACAAGCAGAGACTGAGAATAACTAGCAGATGTAAAAAGTGAGCCAAGAGAAAACAACTCATTTTTATTGGCTAGTATAAAAGTTTTCTGATATTTTATTTGATACCACATAAACATACACTCTTTAAAATGTGCAAGGTGATTTTTATGACTTTCTTAGAAACCTTAAGAAAAGTAAACACAGAGGCTATAAATTCCCTGAGTGCATTCTCTTCATAGACAAAAAAAGAGTATCAGTAACATAAACATCAAATAGAAAATCACACAATAAACGCACTGACCTAACTCAGGCTAAAATATATCTATATATGGAAAAAAGTCATGTTTTACTAATAGTTGAAAGTATTCCAAGATAATGTTATCATTTTCCTGGTAAGTACTATTCTAGTAATAGACTATCAGTGGGAGAGAGAAATGTATACTAGTTTTACTGTTTTTTCATTTTTGTATTTTTTTTTTTTTTGGCAGAACCAAGGATTGAACTCAGGCCCTTGTGCTTGCCAAGCAAGTACTATCTCCCTGTCCCCTACAATTGTTTTTGAGGGAGAAAAAATGAGGAAAACATTATAATAAATCTATTATGTATGTTCATTGCCATACACGAGACAACCCTGAAACAATGAAGATATATGTACTTCAGACACAAAAGTTAATGTATATTTATTAATTCTTCATTATGTACTATAGATAATGTACTTTATGTAGATCCACAGAGTAGTGGATGTGAAATAGTGATTTACTTTCTTTTTTCTTATAGTATTTATAAAAATTAATGTCTGACATTCATTTGAGCAACTACATATTATCAATAATCATGCATTTTATTTCAACTTTGAAATTATTGTAATTATCTTAAGAATCAGAAGAAATAAAATGCACATGTGAGTATATTATATTTTTTCATATACAATTTTATGTCCATTATGGCATTTGAATTAAATTCCATTCATTATCTACATGTTTCACTATTAGTTTTACTTGTATTAAAGTACGTAAAACTTCAGGTCAATAGGCTGCAGAAATTACCTTCCTTATGGAATTCCATAGGTAACATTGGGCCATATGATACTTTAATAATTGGTTTTATATTTACATTTCTATTATTTACTCCCTCCTTCTCCCTCCCTCCCTATTACATGAAATGTATCCTATTTTAAGTAACAATGATGAAGTAGAACATGGGACATTGCACATTAAAGTGTAATCTCTCCTACCATGTTGAAAATTACCATCATTAAAGCCAAACGGGCTGGCAAATTCTTGAAGATTGAAATAACAGATGCATGATCCTGACTGGAGTCAGTGGGTTATATATTATATACTTTTCTGTTAGTTTTTTTTTTGATTAAATTCCTTCCTTCCTTCTTTCTCTCACATTTCTCTCTCTCTCTCTCTCTCTCTCTCTCTCTCTCTCTCTCTCTCTTTCTTTCTTTCTTTTTTTCTCTCTGGTTAATATTATCTGTTAGCTATTGTGGACTGATCAAATCTGCAATCTCCCAAATGAGGGGAAGATGAAGGCTAAATAAAAGAGACAAATAAAATGGTTTTAAAGCTCCAATGGGACCAGAACTCTCTCACAGAATTTGAGATACTCTTTGGGTTAAGAATAAGATCTCTGCATTTATTTAGTTTGCAGCACAAGGGAGGGCAATGTTCAAAAATGGCAGAAAACATTGTAGGACTTCTCCAAGTGAGGCATTATGTTAACTTAAGAGATCTGCTAGCTCTGGAAGGTCTCCACCCAGGAGTGAGAGACCTGCAGCTACAGTCTTTATCTAGTTGAGGCTGGACCCTCGTGTCTTTAGCTGTGATCCTGTCTTATCAGTTGGGATTTCATGGCTTCACTCACCATTACAGACCTCAGTAGAAACAGTGACTCACAGAGGTTTATGGTAACTGTGAGTCTAGTACCCATCTTTAGACAAGGGGCCTAGGCCTAGGACAGAGTCATATGCACTAGAAAGCATGAAAAGCCAACTGGTTAATTTAATCCTGGTTGAGGCTGCTTCATAATGCGCTCTCTGTCTCTCTGTCTCTCTATCTCCCTCTCTCTCTCTCTCTCTCTATCTCTCTCTATCTATCTATCTATCTGTCTATCTATCTATCTATCTATCTATCTATCATCTATCTATCTATCTATCTGTCTATCTATTTATCTATCTATGAGCACACATACATATATAAACATCAGGAACATGCATTATATAAGTATATATAAGATATACATTTATATTAGAGATAATTCAGTTATAAAATTTAATTTTTTCAACATTGTTGCTCAAATTTAAATTCATACAACTATAATGAAAATCAGCATGGAGATTTCTCAAAAAAATAAAGCTAGAAATTCCACTTTACTTACCATTTCCTTGGTAGGTATGTATCTTCCCTAAAGAGTTAAAGACTTTGTACTATAGTGCTGCATGGTTATAGCAACACACCTCATAATAGGTGAAACTTGAGAGTGGCCCATGTGTCCACCATCAAATGAATGGATAAAGAAAACGTGACATTTATACTCAAAGGACTGTTACTCTGACATGAAGGATTAACTTGAGTCATCTGAAGGAACATACATGCACCTTGAGACCACATTTGTAAGTGAAATAAACCAGACACCCATGCTTAAAGATCACATGGTTTCTTTTACATGAGAAGCTCGACATGTAAATTAAAGAGTGACATAAAAGAGAAGTAATAGGAAACAGGGACCTCGATTTTCTACAAAGGGCAACAACACCAAGACATAAAATGAAGGGGAAAAGGGAAGGCAAATGGAAGGGAAGACATGAAGATTAATGTGTTAGTTACACTCAACAGCTCCCATCATGAATGTAATCACTGCATATTGCAATATGTATAGAACAAACAATTTTTATACATTTTCCATGTTACTTGAATTTTGAAAAAAATATTCTCCCTTTTCGTTTTAAATACCTGTGCTAAATAAAGCTTTGCTTTGTAAATTCTTTTTAAATATACTCTTTTTCAAGTTTTCTTGTTCCTGTTTGTCCTGTTTTAAAAGTATTGAGTATTTAAAATGTAAGTTGTATGCAAAATTAACTCTTTTGTACCCGCATATGTTGTGTATATTGATTTTCCTACTACATGATATGTTTATTATTTTAAATAATAATGATAAGATAAAATTTTGAGAACATTGCACATTAAAGTTTAATCTCAGCCGGGCGTGGTGGCGCAGGCCTGTAATCCCAGCACTAGGGAGGCTGAGGCAGGAGGATTGTTGTGAGTTCGAGACCAGCCTGAGCTACAAAGTGAGCTTAAGGCCAGCCTGAACTGCACAGTGAGACCCTGTCTCAAAAAGACAAAAAAAAAAAAAAAAGTTTAATCTCTATGCTGAAAATTACCATTATTAAAGCAGAAAAGGCTGGCAAATTCTTCAAAATTGAAATAGCAGATGCCTGATCCTGATTGGAGGCAGTGGATCATATATTACATAATTTTCTGTTTATTTTCTTGGAAGAAAATGTTTGAAATTGGTCATTATTTTTTAGCTCAATAGTAGAAGAATACCTTAAAATTAAGAGACTGAAGCTGATGGAAAAAGATGTGATGTTTGCAAACTAATCCCAAATTTCTCCACCAGTAATAAGAGTAACAATATTAATATATAGTGATGGGTAGATCATACATCATAATTGGTGAATCTAGTTGAGTATTTCAAGTTTGTCATGTCCTTGTGACTTTTCTATATGAAATGTTTTTAGCGTGAACGATGAAAAGAGTGCTGAGACTTGGGAGCAGCTCTTTATTCCTTATCTTATTTGAGCTTATTTTAGTGTTTTCACATGTGTTAAATATTTGCTCTAAGATTTTGACATAAAGTTTTGATAAAGAATATTTGAATAGTATAATATTTCAACATTATTATTCTTTTTTAGTTTGATTTGTAATTTATAGTAAATAATTATATATATATATATATATATATATATGTATGTATATATAGTACATATTGTTTTCTTCAGATTAGTTGTTCAGGTTACCAGATATAATCTTATCAGACTGGTCAAAATATTATGCAAAATGATAAAGGACATGGAATAATAGTGGAAGCGTTAGCTGCTCCTTTCAGTAGACACCCAAAAATTGGCAGCAGAATTATCCTAGCTACCCTATGTATTGCATTACTTCTAAAGTGTGTTAGAATATGTTAATATATATCCTGATGGGCATTCTCAAATAACTTTAATGGATTAGTGTATTCTAAACATATATAGAACAGATGAAAATTTAAATAGAACTAAGTGCCTTAGAATAAGTGGTAAGAAGCAATTAAAATGTAACGGTATTTGTTTATTCTATTAGCACTGAATGAGTTCACTGTTATTTTTGTCATGCCTTTAAAACAAAAAGACTACCCCATGTTTCAAAACTGTACTTTATAATTATAAAAGAGTTTACTAATTCACTTCACTTTAAATACTGAGTGAGAAATAAGCTAACAGGAAACACTTGTTAAGAATGTTACAGTACTCACTGATGCAAGTACATAATCATAACACCTGAATTCCGGCCAGCCCATCTCCCGGCTTCTGTGAACGTCCCATTGCTAGTTAGAAGTGACCACGGCTGTGGAGATAGTTCAGGGACTAAGGACCTGCTTAGGCAACCTCAAAGATTCAGGTTTGATCCCTGCCACCACTTGTTGTGCAGGTCCTGACCTAGGAGGTTCCAAGCTGGTGATCAAGAACGAGCGTGTTTGTACTGCGTGTAATCCCAGTGCCTGGGAGACCTAAATGGGAGGATCATTTTGAGTCTGAGCTACATAGTGAGACTCTGTACCAATTACATAAAATGAGAGAGAGAGAGAGAGAGAGAGAGAGAGAGAGAGAGAGAGAGAGAGAGAGAAAGAGAGAGAGAGGTGACTACAATATCAGGAAAAGTGGAAACAAGAGAGGGAAATTTCAGGAAGTTGACATGATTACCTGGTTTCCTTTATGTCTCTCTACCTATGCATACTAAACTGAAAAGAAAATTTCCCCCTTTCCAGTTGGTGCATGTGGGAAAAGTTCCCAGCATGACTTTCCAAAGCATCAGAGCAGATGCTTGAGGCATTAGTGAAGTCCTCCTTGCTCAAATAATGCCCTTGTCCAATACCTGAGGGATCTCATAATTTTTCAAATCCCTTTCTTAAAGATGTATTGGACTCTGACACTGAATTTTGAAGAACTGCACTGAAAAGCATGCTCATTGTTTTACATGTTTGTTAGACTTTGAGGTAGAAGACTGTGACAGTGATATAGCAGAAGCAGAGAATCTGTCTGTTAAAATAAAAGAATAAGAACAAAAAGTTCTCTAGGTTTGCCTGCAGTCTTCTCTTGTAGCCACCTAGATAGTCTTGGCCTGCCTGCTCTGGCCTTCAGGGAGCGCCATGACTCAATCCAAAGTGCACCTTCATTTTGTAGTTTCTCTTAGAGAGGTGCAATGTTTGGACAAAATATCATTCACATAGGCTGCACAATGAAGGGGTTCTGTGGAAAGTGACCGAGGCACACTGGACCTCTGATATGAGAACAACTGATAAACTTTATCCAGGCAATAGTTATCAAAACTTCTATTGCATTTGAATGTCCTCAAAATAACTTGTTCTTTTTATGTAAATGCTATACTCTGTTATAAGTCAGACTCTTGACCTTCTTAAAAAATGATGTTTAAGAGATTACATTCAACTGCTAATGAAGTACACTATTGTTTTGAAACAGTATATCAATATTGAATGAATGAGAGCTAAAACAAGCTGCATCTGCTTTTGTTTCACTTCTTTAAATTATTTTGTTTTCTTCATATTTTAGTGAATGGTCTACAGGGTGGTCAGGGTCTCACTACGAGATCGGACCACCTGTTTACAGCCTACTAAGAGCTGGATTACAGGTGTGTGCCACCACACCAAGTCTCAATTGCTATCTCAGTGCATCCTGGGGGGAGGAGCCTGCACAGCAGGCTCAGGGATCAAAGCCCCAGCCGCTGCTCCTGCTTCCAGGCTCATTAATCCACTGAGCAATTTGGCGCTCCCTACTTCTTTAAATTCTTAACAAAAAAATATTCTTATATGATACAGATCTTTAATATTCTGAATTTGTTCTAGGTTTTAAGAGTTCTGAGGGTATAAATTGAGCTGTGTAACATAGTAGTTATATCTAATGTTATTTTGCAGTTTTGAGTTATCTTTTTAAGTAGGTTGCAAAAATTTGACTACTACTTGAATCATCAGCTCCACATCATATTTATACTGCTAATTAGATGTGTATACTTCTGGCAGTTTAACTTGCAAACTTGAAATAGTGTTTAAATAATTAGGAATGTGATTTTCTTTTTCTTCTTTAGTGGTATTTTAGGCACTAAAAGTCAAACTTGGGAATTCCTGTATGTTAGGAAGTTATCCTCAAATGAACTATACCCTGGCTTTCAGCAATTTACTTTAGTAAAGTTATTTTAAATTTTTTTTTTTTTTTTGTCTTTTTGAGACAGGGTCTCACTATGCAGCTCAGGCTGGCCTTAAGCTCACTTTGTAGCTCAGGCCAGTCTTGAACTCACAACAATCCTCCTGCCTCAGCCTCCCGAGTGCTGGGATTACAGGCATGGGCCACAACGCCAGGCTTATTTTAAATTTTAAAATTTATAAATGGTTTCTTTCTAGAATTATCTTTTGTCTTTTTTTTGCTCATGAATTAAGTGTCATCTTTAATTGAAAAATGAACAAACTATCTAGTTACATTTTTTCTTCAAACTACAAACTCGGTAGCTAATGAGTCTCTAAGCAACATATCCAAAGCTGAGAAGATTAAAAATTTAAAAACTAATCAAGCAAGTGCTCAGGTCCAACTAAGAGAGTCTTACTACATAGAGCTTAATCTATTCTAGTAATATTGCTTGACCCTAGGAGGCTGGAAGACAACCTAAGCAGTCCTACTTGCAATAATATTTCCTTCAAATAGCCTTTCTCCAGTTTCTAACTTCTTAACTAAAGATAATATTTATAAAATCTGTTGCAGAAAAGTTTTTGCACATTGCTTTATTTACAACACTTTTAAAAGCTCACTAAAGTTAACTGGACAATAGCCTGCACAGAAATCAGTTTACAAAAAGAGGGAGAGCTCAAAATGTCAACTCTCTACAGAAAGCCTACAGTTCAACTTTATTCAAAATACAGAAAAACAACTTTTGCTCAGACTAGAAGAAGATGAGCTATTTTATGGAATCTGTAACTCAAACTAAACATGCAGCGAGGACAATGCTATGCTAATACAATTGTTTTGGGGCTGCATTTATCTATGGATTGTCTAACATTAATAATTATAAACAGCAGGACTGTGGAGCAGTCCTTACAGTGTCCAGCACAGCATTTCACTTCTCTTCACAACTGGTCCCCCTTCCATGCCTGGGCTTCCTTCTCTTCAGTAAGTCATTTTTGATACTGAAGATCTTGCAAATCTCCTCAGGAATTTCCCCCTTGATCATATTGGCATGAGTCTTGTATGTAACATCAAGCAAACTTTTGAAGTCTAGGTAGTTCACTGTGAGAATCAGTTCACTAAGTCCACAGCAGTCTTTCTCCAGCAAATGAAACATCTTCCTACGCTAGTCTGCTTCTGGCCCACGGGCTTTGAAAGAACCAAGCACCATGCCTTTAATGAAGTTGGAATTTTCCTTTCAATATATGTGAACAATGATTGATTTAAGATAACTGAAGTCGTAGATATGTACAGCAGAGAAAGGGGAATAATCACAGTCAAAATTATGTAATTCTTTGAAAATCATTTACTTTTTCTTCTGGTATCTTATTATTATACCTCATAAGTACTAAAACTATTATCTACCATCAATAATTATTAGATTTCCCAAAAATAGTCTATTTAGGTTCCTAAATAGTTTTAATTATTTCTTGTAATGAATTTTCAAAGTTTGTAATTATGGTCAGCTTCTATGACCATTAAGTTTCAGTTTTTTCTTTTTTTATAAAAATCTTTTATCAATGTAGATGTTGCATAATTTATCTTGAGTATGTTTTTATGCTAGTATGTGATTTCTGTAACTTACTTACATCATTGTTGTGAAGACTGTGCTTTGAAGACAACCTGCTCAGGCCCCACTTCTGTCCCTCTCTTGTTAGGAGCTTTCTTTTTCCCAATAAATATATTCTGCTCATAAAAAAAAACTGTTTTGCTTATATATGATGGAGTCAGTCTGTTTTTAGTCCTAATATCTTCGTACTTCCCTCTAGGCTGTGTAGTTTGCTGCTTCGGTGTGGCAGGTGCCCTGCTTTTATGGGATCTGAGTTATATTTTTGTCTTGTTTTGAGTTCATGTGACTGTCCTTATGTTGCTTATTATAATTCCTGGCCTTCTACATGACCTTGTCTTTTTGAACCCTTTTTTTTTTTTTTCCTCTTTAAAGGACTGTTTGGTCACACCTCTCATTTTAGAAATAAAGTGAGCATGTGTCTAACACCTACAGCCAGTACCAATTGTGGTCTGTTTCCTTTCCTGAACTTAAATTGCTTTTGAGGAAATTAAATTCTGTGAACTCTGTACTTTTCAGTCTGAGCTACCAGGGTATGCACAAGGATATAAGAAGTATTCTTGGAAAAAAAAACAAAAAAAAAACTTTTGCCTCATTACGTAGAAAACGAATCTCAAACTAAAATCCATTCTGGCTGTTTCCTTAAGAGCACAATGAATTCAACCTCAGTAAGAATGGCACACTTTACCACATGATTCTGCTCAGAGAAAATTATGATGGATGTTTCTACAGTTTGTGGCATTTAAATTTGTTTTAAGTACATGATCATATATTTAGGCACAATGCCTTAAGATTTTAATGATGTGAGAAAAATCAGTCATTAAATGTTAGAAAATTGGCATCAGTATAACATGCATTCATGTGTAGGAGGGTGCAATCAAAATGTTTAGTATTTAATGTGGGATGAAACAACTATGGAACATATCAACTAATAAGTAAAGAAACAATGTAAGCAACTGCACTGCTGTAAAGGTGTGCATGAGCTGTATAGTGACGGTTTATTTCTAAATATTTACAGTAATTCTGGAATTAAGATATGAGAATGTCATGAAAAGACTACAATTGTCTGAGAGCTATTATTTTTAGCCAGTCGTTCTCCCGAATAATGGTTGATATTTAAAAGCACACTTCCATTCCTCTGCTTGGAAGTTGGGCTAGAGCCAAGGCAATTTTAAGTGAAAAGTCAAGCCAGAATCCAATGTCTTTTAATTAGGCCACACAGGCAAAATTTATTTATAAAGTCACAAAAAAACGTGGAATAAAATTTGTGTTCCACAAAGAGAAAGTTTCTGCTTTAAAAGTTATTCTAGTTTGAGATGAATATAGAATCACTGTTTACTTTAAAAATCAATCATAACTTTACTTTCTATCATAAAGTGAACTGTTTTGAAGAATTTAATAGGATTATGCTATTGATCCTATCTATATAATGCTTGCTGCTATAGCATACCTGTGAACTATGGCTTAGAAAAAGACAGAAAGGATTAATTTGTGAAGAAACAAACAGACTTTATAGCTGATGTAATTTTCATATACCTGTTAACTCAATAGTCATTTTGTATTGGTAAATGTCAACCCATAAAGCAAACCAAATGAAAAAGTAATCTAATCCATGAAGTAACTGACTAAGCTTATTAGAAAAACCCATCTGGGGAAGCTTTTCAAAATCTAGGCACTTAATATGGAGGAAAAAAGTTGATATTGTTCGTTTTCTTTACAGAAGAGAATATACTATTGAATCATTTTTAATAAATATGATTTCAGTAACTTCTGTAGTTGTTTTTAGAAAACAATCATACTTAGGCTGGGGCCATAGCACCATGGTCTAAGCAGCTCCCTGGAAACTGCAAGGACTGGGGTTTGATTTTGGGCACTGAACACTGTGCTAGCCCAAAACCCTGGGTACACTATGCTGCCTTGAACCAGGCATGGTGGTGAGGCCTGAAATCCCAGCGTTGGACAGGCTGATACAGCGGGATCACTAGAGTCCGAGATGGGTAGCAAGGTTCTGTCTGAATAAATAAAAAAATAAAAAATTTAAAAAAGGGAAAACAATCAGATCGAATACTAATATCAAGTTTTTCGATTCAGTTTTCAGACAAAATCAAGAAAATGAGATGAAATGTGTTGGTATGGGAATAAGAGAGCAGAGACACTTCAATTTCTCCAAATACTGTCTACTTTCAAAAGTTTTCTATATGTAAAAGCAAAATAATGAAGACACTACACACACACACACACACACACACACACACACACTCATATTCATGTGTGTATATTTATCTGTTCTACCTAAATTCTTACCAGAATGGAAATTAATCTGTTTAGTTTATTTTGCAAGCAGCTAGAAAAGACCTATCTTTCACATAATTTCAGTTAAAATATGTTTATTAGATAGAACTGCTAGTGGCTTTATTAAGAAATTTTCATATTTAATGAAAGACCTTTTCGAAGTAATTAGGAAAAGCAGTCATATTTCAGTCAATTTTTTTTAAACTTATAGATACTGCACTATTGCTCTGATGTCAAAACATAACATTTATTGCCTTTATATTTGTTTTCTTCTTTGATATTCGTAGTTTTATCCAAGCCTGGTAAAGAGACAGAATATTTCAAGTTGGATTCATCTTCAATTATTTTTTGTCTCATAATTTCTTAAACAAACAATATATTTGTAAAAGTGTCTTAGTAACATTTCTTTTTGACAAGGCAAAATACCCAACCCTCAAAGTTAAAAGAGAAAGGTCTACTTATCTCATAGATTTGAGAGGTTTCATTCCATCGTCAGCCAGCTCCAAGGCAGGGCTGACACAATACAGGAGCAAGGAAGGGAAGAAACCATTCATGGCAGGGCAGAGGGAAGGCAGCATGCAGCACCCTTTTTATTCTTATACCATTCAGGCTGTACACTTTTGTGATGCTGTCATCCACACCTGGGGTGGGAATTCTGTCTTCCTTTTATCCATTCTGTCACACCCACAACAATACTGATTCAATCAGGGGACATGATTTAGTATCATGCACCCTTAGTCCCAGTATCACATACCCTAGATCATCCAGCTCAGCAAAGCCCCACTTAGGGGTGCATGTGGCTTTGGGAGATATCTAAACGTAAACCGTAACACCATAACTTGTGTAATGTTCTCAACATCTGCAAAATATTCACATTGACACTGCATAGCTCTATACATTGTATTTTATCTGACAGATTTTAAAAGGCATGATTAAATTAAGGGTCTTGCAGTGGTAAGATTATGCCAGTAATCCATGTGAGGCTTAACGTAATCACAACTGTCCCCTTGAAAGCCCAGCAGAGGAAGAACTGACTCAGAGGAAGGATAATTTGACAACTGAAGTCAAGATAGCAATGAAGCTTTGTGATGTACCAGTGAGACTGGTAAACTAAGTAGCACAGACACCTACTAACAAAAGACAGAGATAAAAGTGGATTCTCTTAGAGAACTTGGCTCCAGTATCACCTTGCTTTTAATCTGATGAACTCATATTGGACTTCTGATCTCTTGGATTTTAACAAATAAATGTGGATTATTTAAGTAACTAAGTGAGTTTTGCTTTTTGTAATTTATTAGAATAGCCATACAAAATAAATACATTTATATTTACTTAAATATTGCTTTCTATATCTATGTTTTATAATACATGAACAAAGATGTTGTGTTTTGAAATCTGTCAGAGTGGAGTATTTAAACACTGAGAACCAATGTATCACTCTAGTTGTGCCACACAGTAGACACCGAATGAAACACAGAGCTTCACCGGGGATAGAATCTGTGGAAATCCAAGTGGAGAGATAGCAATGGCAGGGACAGTTTCTAAGCTTTGGTATAGTCTTGACACCTAGGGAGCAGTAAAATTGTGCTTGGAAAGAACTACGTTCTCTGAAGCAGTTCTGAGAGTATTTTACCCATGTCAATAGGAGACTTTGGACAAAATCTCTGTTTGAGAAATAACCTCAGGATACTTGGAAAAATGGCCTTCACATAACTCTGGCTGTAATTAACTGGAGTGCTCCAGGGGAAATATGGTCTTTGTAGAATACCAGAGCATCCTACTTCTGAATGTCTGCCATCATCACCACACACTGTCTTTCGCTGATGCATCTCAGGTATGTTCCCAAGGTGCCCAAGGTCAGTCAAAGTCTACTAAAGCTTGTCACTGTTGCCTTGCAGTGAGAAAAGGTTAAATCATGCAGGCCATAGAAAAGGAAGGGCTGTTTCACCCTCAGCATTACATATTTTCATTTACATCAAGAATCATTTCTTTGATACTTATAGGGGAATTTTCAAATGGTTGCCCCAAATGTGAAGATTTTTGAATGTATTGCAGTCATACTGAAACCAGTGATGTGAGAATTATTCTACCAACATTGTTAGTATTTTTGTTCTTGTATTGCTATCCTTTCTCTACGTGGTGACCTTCATTAATGGAGCTGTGCATCACTTTCTGTGTGTCACACACAGATGGCATTTGTGACCTCTTAAGTTTGAATCATTATCAATCTAGGTCTAAGCATTCTGAAACTTACTCATTTAAAAAAATGGAATTATATTGCATAATCTAGTTCCATGACTAAAGTCGTATAAATATTACAGATTACTATGTCCTGAAATTTTTATCAGTAAATGTATTTTCTTTCTATATTCTCTCCATTTTTATTTTAATGGATTTAGCACAGGTTCTCTTCACTTCCTGAGACACTGTCTGCAAAAGTATATTAATGAGTTTCATTTATCAAAGACTAATTTTACAATTCATAAAACCACGGGTTATCTGGCAAAATAAATAACATTGAAAATCTACCAGTGAGATTTTTTTTTATTAAGAGAAAATGCCCAAGTTTCTTCATAAAGCATATGAACTAGTATTTTCTAGGTCTTCTACACACTAGTATTTTCTAGTTACTTTATCTTCCATTTACCCTTGTATAATAGATTTTATTCTTCATAATTTTCTTATCTTCATTATTTTAACATAGTAATCAAGATTACCCAGAAGACTGTAATGAATGGAATTCATAATCCTACATTTTATGCTGATTATAGTTGTATTTTAGTGTTTCTAATTCACTAGCCAAAAAGCTTCTTGAGTACCAAAATAATTTTACTCTTCTGTTATCTAGCAATATTCACATAACAGTAGATACCCACTAAATAAATCTTTAAACGAATGAGCATTCTATCAAAATATTGAGACAGGCCTAAATCTGTTTTTTCTTTGTTATTATCACTACACTTACATATTTATTATTTTTGGGGAAAAAGCAATGTTGAACAAATTTCTTTCAAAATTTGTTTTCTAAGCCATTACATACATTGGATTTTATTTCACTTGAGAAAAAAAATCCTTCGTTGCATTTTTAACATAATCTGAAGAGTTATTTGTATGTGTATTGTACACAATCACATGACTACGATGTGGAACTCCCAGATAGCTAGTAAAACATCACCATCACTTTGTGTGTGTGTGTGTGTGTGTGTGTGTGTGTGATACCAGCAACTGAAAATAATAAAGAAGATATGCCCTCAGAAATGTGGACAGGATTCACTCAATCTATTTAGGGGTCAAATAGAACAACAAAAAACAAACAAACAAACATGGGCAAATTTATTCTCTACTTATGCTACCTTTCTTCTTCTTTGAGATCAGTGTTCCAGGCTCTTAGTCTTTCTAACTCAACATGGACTTCTACTATTAGTCTTGATTCTCAAACATTTCAGCTTGAGTTACATCTTATCACCAGATTTCCTGGTTCTCCTTATGTAGTAGTCAGGTCATAGGATTCTCCTGCCTCCATAGCCACAGGAACCCTTCCTATACTAATAAATATCTTTCATGTACATACTATTAGTCCATTATGGATAAGCTCAACTGATACACATAGCTTTAGACTCCCTGTCATTCAGGGATTCACACAGACATAATCTAGAGTTTGGAGTTCATGCATTACCTTACAAGAACATTGAAACTCTTGAACAGATACTTACTATCTTTGATGAGCTGCTATGATCACAGTTGAACTCACCAAAGATGATAATATTAGTTAAACAAAAGTGTCTAGTGGTTCCTTATTCCTTTGCTGCATGATTAATGTCTGTATGTTCAGTATTAGCTTCTTTATATTACCATGAAAGAACTGTGAAAAGCTACTTTTTAAAGGCATTGTCAAGTAATATAGGAAAATTTCATTAAGAATCCTAATAATTTCATTTATTTAAAATAATAAAATAAGATTTGTAGTTCACACAGTCCATGCCATTAATTCCATAAATTTTATTTTCCCTAATATTCTTTAAATGTAAGCATCATCTTTAGTTGATGGTCCAAACAAACTGCAACCTCTGTGAAATTTATCTTTGGTGGTAAGTTCTTCAGTTATTGAGTAATTTTCAAGTATATGAAAATCACTGAAGGTAAATCTTGTAAATGTATACCTGAGCTACCCTATTAATTCCTCTACTAATAATTTGGGTGTGGACATATCAAAAAATAAAATAAGGGTAACATAATTGATAAAGAAACTTATTTGTGCCAGATAATTGTATAAAATCCAAGTCTGAAAATATTCTGGGGCTTTAAAATCTTTTAATCTTACAAATCCATTCTTGAAATCTTGGTTCTAGGAAGAATCTATGTTAGAAATCAGAAGAGAGGAAAAAAATCAGTAGATCACAAAATTTTAGCATGAAGCATATCTATAGTGATGTTTCTGTGTAAACCATGGTACTTTATTCTTTCCAACAGAACTGATTCTTGTGGATCTATCTAGCTACAAGGAAGACTTAATAATCTGTTTTTCTTATACTTAATGCTCAGGTAGACTTCCAATCTCTGTGGCAGAAAAAGAGAGCAGATTTTAGGAGCCACCTATTATTTCCTACAATGATTCTCTTCTATTCAAATATAAAAAGCATATGAAAGTACATAATGAATATTCCAATGAAAAAGTAAATGTGACAAAGCAATATTTATTTTTAAAGTGGTCACAAAGGGCCTGCCAAGTAGCTCAGCAGATTAAATCTCCTTCAAGCAGGTGCAAGGACTGGGAATTCAATCCCCTGGGGCTACTGTACCAGCCCTGCCCCAGGGGAATACTGAGATGGCAGTGGAACGTGCCTGTAATCCCTGCTCTTGAGAAGCTGTAAACAGGTGGCTTCATTCAGTAGTGAGACCCTGAATGCCCTGTAGACCCTTCCCTAAAATAAAAAGTAAAAAAGAGAGTATACAATAGTATGAAACAGAAAAATTGCAAATGGTACAGAACTTTTTCCAAAGGAACTTTTTTGGTCTTATTTTTACTATTTTCTTTGTTGGTACCGAGAATCGAACTCTGGGACTTCGCGCTTGCTAGGCAGGCGCTGCGCCACTGAGCTACATTCCCGGCCCAGTACAGAACTTCACTTAAAAAAGTAACACAGATTTCATAGTGTTTGCTGTAATATACAGTGTTGTCTTCCAACCAGTTATTCACATTACCAGATATATGAATGTAAAATCATAAGAAGAAAAAGGAAAGAATTGTGTAAAACTTTGAGACAAGAAGTACAAACAGTAGAATAAAGGACACAAAACTAATTATTATCTTTTCCTTTCCAGAGATGAGCGGAAATGCCCAGTACAGTTGTCTAAACCATCCTGCTTACATATATAGATAAATCTCTTTCCCCCAGCCCCTCTCCCATCTTTCTTTTCAACTCAGTACCATTTTTGAATAAGTTAATTCCCTTTATCCAATATCTACTTTACCTTTCAGATTCCATTTTTCCTTTCCATGTTCTCACACTAAGGAAACAACATGATGTTTGCACATGCAGCTGTGATTTGTTTTAATTAAGAGTATGTTCTCTAGTTGCATCCATTTACCAAAATAAGACTCAGATTTATCCTGGTTTAAAGATGAATAACACTTCGTGGCATAAAAAATACTCCATATTTTTCATCCATTTTTTTCAGCTAATGGCCATCTGGGTTGTTTCCAAGATCAACCTATGACAAATTATACTGCTATAAACATAGATGCACATGTATTGCTGTAATATGAGGTTTTCAGTTCTTCTTGAAAAATACTCAGTAGGGCAACAGCTGGCTTGAATGGGATCTCCAATCCTAGCTTTTGGAGGAATCTCCACATTTCCATAGTGATAGTACTAGTCTAGTACTAGTCTCACCAACAGTACAGAAGGGTTCCTTTTTTCTCACAGGCCATGCAGCATTTGTTATTATCTGAGTTCTTTTTTTTTTTTTTTTTTTTTTTTTTTTTTTTTTTTTTTTTTTTTCCATTTATTTTTATTTTATTGAAATACAAATGTCAATCAGACAGTTTCAAAACACCATAACCATACAGAGTCGATGAAATAATACATTGCAAACTGTTTTCATAATGTTTTGGTATTGTACAAGGTGCATACATGATATTATATTTACAGGTAT
>PVKA01025117.1:0-33356 GCA_004027165.1 Ctenomys sociabilis
CAGGTCCTGGACACACGCACACACACCCCCCACCCCTGTCCTAGATCCTGCTGAATTGTAGGCAGCTTTTACACACACACACACACACACACACACACACACACACACACACACCCCACCTCTGTCCTAGACCCTGCTGAATTGTAGGCAGCTTTCAGGCCCTGGAGACCCCCCCCCTTGAGCTGAGCTCAGCTGGAAGAGCTGTGGGCTTTGGCTGAGTTTTCACACAGATGGAGTCCTCTAGCCTCAAAGACCTGGGACATTCCTGGTGCAGTGTTGACTGAAGGGCAGATGCTGCATGTGGAAACTCCTGCCTCAGTCCAGTGGCTGGGCGCACTCAGGAACCCTTGTCATGGAGCACGCTGGGGACAGTGTGATGGACGTCAGTGCACACGCCTACAGAAAGCTCAGCTGGCCTGCTGGGAAGTGGAGAAAAGGCCCACCCTGAAGACTGTGTCACCCCAGAAGTGTCTTACTTTTTAAAAACAAAGTCTACTGTAACATGTTTTATATGACAACTGATATACAGATAGAGTATGGCAAATTTAACAGTACTTGCAAGTCACTCATATTTCGACCCTAAGTTTTTTAAATGTAGAGCTCATCCTAACCTATTAAACTCTCTGCCCATGAACCTATAGTTTGAAAAACACTGATCTAGGGCAGGTGGCTCCCTCTGGACTTTCTGATGCAGGCTGAAACTTTTGTGCAAAGCAAAGTGGGAGAGGAGCAGGTCACAGCTTTCTTGGCGGGTTGGGGGGCTCAGATTCCCTTGGTGCTCCCCAAAACTAGTGGCAGGTGAATGCAAAAGAGGCACGTGGAGCTGAGCCTCAAGCCTAATAAACATGGCCTTTTTTATGCCTTTTCACTGTCCCTCTTATGACAGGAGTTTTCCCCACCTCCGTCCTCTTTGGGCGAGGAACTAACTGGTGGTCTTCTGCTCCCACTCCGCAAAACAGAGGGAAGGCGCACGAGGGCGGGCAGGGTGCTGACCCCAGGGACCGCGCCGTCACCTTACTACACCTGCACAAGCAGCTGAGCTGGACTTCCAGGCCCACAGTCGACTCTAGAGGAGTTATAGTCGCTGCAGGAGGTGGCGGTGATAGCTTCTGGGCCCTGTCTTTGTAGGTCTGGCCGAGGGTGCTCAGACTTTGGGGGAAGGCGTTGCTAAGAGGGCACTTTTTTTGGCTTAAACTTCCCCAACGGCCTAACCACCATCTGTGGAACCCCCGGCACGGCGCCAGCTCTGCAGGATGCGAATTTCGCGACGCTCCCTGCCTGCGCTCCGAGGAGGGCGGCGGCTGCGTTGTGTGTGTCTGTCTGTGTGTGTGTGTGTGTTGGGGGGGGGGTTTGCTGCAAGGGGCCTTCGCGCAACTGCGAGCCCCAGTCCTGGTGTCCACGGCCAGCTTCACCTGGGTGCGGGGATTCTGGAGGCCGCGCGGCGCGGCGCGGGCCAGACAGCACAACCTCGAGTCCTTACTCCTGATCTGCAGTTCTCCTCCGCCCCGCTCTACCACCTGTTCACGGGTGGGCGCGCGCCCCTCTCCGTTCCCCGTGACACTTTGCAGACGCTCCCCCGCGCCGGGCATGGACGCCTCCATCGATCCCCGGGCTGGATTCCGCGCGAGGGTGGGTGAGCGTCGGGAACCTTGGTCCTTCGGACCCAGGAACCGAGGGTGGGGGGTGGTGACCGTGTGCGTATCCCCCCATGGTACCCCTTTGCAGGACAGTCCCCTACCACGGGACAAAGGGCGGGGGCGGAGGAGGGCGCATCTCCACGCGCAAGCTTTTCTGCAGTACGCATGCGCCCAATCTTTCTGCCACGGGGGAGGGCTTTTCTCACCCACGCGCGTGCGGGTGAGGGGCACCCGGGGAAAGGGTGCAGTGCGCATGGGCTGGATCCCCATTCTTCGCTGGGAAGTTGGGCCGCATTCCCCACTGTGCGCAGGGCCGCGATGAGGTCCTTTCTATTCACGCTGGAGGTCCCTGCTGTGTCGACCCCAAGGGGAGTCCGAGTCCCCAGCGCACTTCTCCCCAGAATTGAGGTGTCAGCACACCCAGCTTCCTTATTCCATAGACCCCCAGTTTGAAAGCCAAGTCCTGACAGCGTGGGGCTCTGGCCTCGATATCCTTCTCCTTTCCGAGCAGTGGGGGTTCCCCCTGCCCCAGGACTGACTCCAACTGTGGCCCCCGTTTCTGCCCGGTATCCCCGAGGCCGCCCAGGTCTTCTGCAGGAAACCAGCCATGAGCGACAGAGGCAGCCGTCGGCGCACAAGTGAGCAGCCAGTCCCCCATTTCCCGCCTTGGGCCGTGTGGTTGGGGGCGGGGATGAGCCCTCTCCTCTCCCCCTGTGACCCATGGGTCTCTCCTCTCTAGTGAAGAAGGACGAGGAGGCCTTCGAGATCTCCATCCCCTTCGAGGAGGCGCCCCACCTAGACTCACAGATCTTTTACAGTCTGAGCCCCTCGCAGGGAAGCTTCGAGGGTGAGCCAAAGGGTTAAAGAGGGACCAGTCAGGGCGCTGGCCTCACGATGTGGTGTGACCCAGTCCCCTTCCATGCTCTTTAGAACCCCCAGAGGCTGCGTCTCCCACACTGGCCCTCATGAACCGGGTTAAAGCCCAGCTGCATATGGCTCTGGAGCGGAACTCCTGGCTACAGAAGCGCATTGAGGACCTGGAGGAAGAGAGGGACTTCCTGCGGTGTCAGCTGGATAAGTTTATTTCCTCAGCCCGGATGGATGCAGGTGCGGAGCACTGCCACGGTCCTGGGCACCTTGGTGCCAGAACTGAAGCCCTGTTGGGTGGCTCTGTGGGACCCGGCATCTGAACCTTCTCCCTAGACTTTCAGTTTGATGTCTACAGTTGCTCATATCTATGGTTGCCTGTAGGCATCCCTACCCCCACCTGACGCAAGCCCAAGCCCACCTTCATCTCCTTGCATGGGGCAACCATCCTGCCCTTGGTGCCTCAGCACCTTGCTCTACACCCCAGTGGTCTCTGCCAGCTCCAAGCATCCAGCCTGCTCACATCGGGTTGCTTAGGGCATGTGTCTATCCACCCACTACACCCACCCCTGGTTAATTCCTGCTTCTTCCACCTCAAAGTCCTTAAACTTCTTGCCAGTGAGTTCAGCTTTTTCTCTGGGTGTGGGTCTCGAGCCCCCCCCCCCCCGCACTGCTGGAATTCAGGGCTCCCCTGGCCTGCTTGCTCACCTCTCAGACCAGCACTCCTGCTTCCTGGAGAGGGCTTCCCTCTGCCAAGTCCTGAGGCCTCAGCCCCTTCTCACTGCATCCTATACACCTCATGCTGGGTTCCCAAGGAGCTCCTGACAGTCATTCCCTCCAAGCCTTGACAGGAACCTGTTTTTAGGTGGATCTGGAGGTGGTGAGGGCCTCATCCTGGGTGACTGCACTTCTCCTCCTGGAGGGCTGTGCACAGAGGCCTCTGGGCTTTCTCAGTGGGGACCCTGGTGCCCTCCAGGTCTCCACTTTCTCTATCTCAGACTGAGGCTTTATTTGTTTTAAAGGCCCATCTCTGGTCTTCAGGCCATGTTTTCTAGAAGTCCCTCTGGGTCAAGGCAAAGTTTCCTGTAGGGAATGCCACAGTCATTCTCCCAAGGTCTCTGCCTTTGGGGGAACAAGGTGACAAGTCTGCCAAGATGCTCCCAACTCCAGTAGGCTGCCCTTCCTTTTGAGGGGCTGGGGTGTGGACGGACCTTCCAGTCCAACATCCCCTTGGGGGTTCAGCCACCCAGGATCCACTTTCCCTTGGGATTAGGGATGCGATGTTTGGTGTCACAGTTCACCTGTGTCTCTTCCCAGAGGACTACTGCCGAATGAAGTCTGGGCCCAGGAGGGTGGAAGGAGACAGCCGGGCTGGGGGTGAAGCCTCAGACCCCGAATCGGCTGCCTCCTCACTCAGTGGAGCATCTGAAGAAGGCAGTGCCAGTGACAGGAAGCGGCAGAAGCATAAGGGAAGTGCCAGTCGGAAGCGCTCTGGGAAGCCCAAGGCCCGGGAGAGGCAGCGGGGTGAGCAGGGGGCATGGGCCTGGTTATCAGCATCAGGGACCTGAGGGTGGCTTTCTGCACAAGCTCTGCTCTCCCAATTTAAAAAGACCAGAAGTGGTTCCATCATAAGCCTCAGAGTGTGGTCTTCCCTCACCAGCAGGGTGACCTCAGGTACCTCTGTGAGCCGGTTTCCTCATGAGAAAGAGGCTGCTCCTGGGCCTACCTCAGGAGACAGCACCCATGCAAAACTGGGGGAGGGAGTCACGGTTGGGGCAGCGGCTGGAGCACCTGGTTCCCTCATCTAGCCTTTCATTTCCTGTGTCTCTGCTTCCTTAACTGTCTTCTGTCTGTTCTCTTTGCCTCCTGTTTTCCATTTTGTTCTCTTTTCCTCCGTTGGTTTTCTGATACCCTTGCCTGCTTCACTGTCCTTTCCTGCATGCGTCCCTCTCTTTGCATATCTACCTTCCTGTTTCTATTCTGCTGCTCCTGTCTCTTGGTATCCATGCGTCCCTTGACTGCTTGTCCCCTTGACTCTGTAGTGAAGGACGCTGATGGGGTCCTTTGTCGATACAAGAAGATCCTGGGCACCTTTCAGAAACTGAAGAGCATGTCACGGGCTTTCGAGTACCACCGCGTGGACCGAAACACGGTGGCGCTGACCACACCTATCGCGGAGCTGCTCATTGTGGCACCAGAAAAGCTGGCGGAGGTGGGCGAGTTCGACCCCTCCAAGGAGCGCCTGCTTGAGTACTCTCGTCGCTGCTTCCTGGCGCTGGACGACGAGACACTCAAGAAGGTGCAGGCGCTCAAGAAAAGCAAGCTGCTGTTGCCCATCACCTACCGCTTCAAGCGGTGATGCTGCCCGCTGCCCCCCTGCGGACCCTCCGCTCCCAGGCCCTGGTCCAGGCGCACCTCCCTGCACTAGGCCTGTCCCTCGCCTGCTGGGGCTGTCACCTATATCACCCGACTTCGCAGGGGCTGGCCTCATTCTATGTGAGACAGAGAATTATTCAGAGCATTTAAATTAAAGAGACATAAAATTTGGAATACATTGGGTCCTATATCTTCAGCGGAGGGGGTGGTCGTCGCTACGGAGACAGGGGCGGAAAGGCGGGAGCTGGGAGGTTGGAACGGGTGTAATTAGCCCCAGGAGGTAGAGATGGGAGGGGGAGTGTAGCTGTTCCGCCCTGGAGGTGTTGATACTACCCTCAGGGTTACTTGGGCTAGAGGTGCCACATCGGAAGGCAAGGCTCGAGGACCTGTAATACACGCTTGGGGAACAGGGTGTTAAGAGGACACGCTAGTCCTTAAACCGGCGGGGGTGGGTAGTGGACCACCAGGTCGACACTATCGCAGAAGTAGCATTACTACCCCGCAGCGCCCGCGCCGCGGGCGGGGCGCGTCACATACGTTTGAAAGGCAACCAGGAGAGACTGTCCCCTTTACAGTCCACAATTTAGCAGCTCAGGGCATGGAAAATTTCGCGCATGAGTACTGCACACTTTAGAGCCTTTTCTCCCTCCAGCAGCGAGAAACCGCGCCTAAAATCGGCCTCTACGCAGGCGCAGAAGGCCGTCTAGATGCCTCCTTTCCAAAGCGCGCAGGCGCAAAAAGCCGCCTTTGCAACCTCCGCAGCAGCCGCGCGCACCTTCACTGGCTGGCTGCTTTTGTCTTGCGTACCGTCACAGATCTCCCCGACCTCGGCCTTTTTTTTTTCTTGCTCTCTTCACCCATTGAGACAGATGCGGAAAGCCAGGGCTCTGTCCCCTTTTCTGTATTCCTTCCCCTGACCCACCTCACCTCGGTCTCCCTGCCTAGTTGGGTCTCAAAGCCGGAAGGAGCCGAACTATAGACGGAAAAAGCCGAAATTGTACCACCTGAACGAGGGTTTCCCGAAGCAGTGGCGGAAGGAGCCGAAGGTTCCCGGAAGGGGTGGAGAGAACGAGTGGAACCTCCGAAAAGACCCGAGGCTTGGGATCGCCCTTAATCTCTGGAGGGACCCAAGGCCCAGCGCCGGAAACCTTCGGAAAGTACTGAACTGCTTGACGGATAGAATAGTTGAAGTGGCCAACTGGTTGGACAGAGACGGCAGAAAGGAGACGAGCGAATCTCTGGACAACGCTAAACACTAGGACATTTTGAATTGTACCCTTAGAAGGAGCTGGACGCAGAGGAACGCGAGGACTCACGGAAACCTACGAACGTTGAGTCGCTAATCTCCGAAAAGTTACCGAAATCTAGGAAGCCGGAGAAACCTTCTCTTCGGGTGTTTTCGGAAGCAGCGAAGCCGTCGTCTGCCTACGCTGGTCCACTGTCCGGAAACAGCCGACACGCTTCGGAGCCAGGCTTGGGGGAGAGGGGCTGCTAGCTGGGGACGGGCGGGCCGAGGGGGCGGAGCCGGGGCGGGGCGCTTGGGGCCTTGATTAGGTAGGCGACGCAGCGCCGGCGGCGGCCGGAAGTAGCCGAAGCCAGCGGCGGAAGTAGCCGAAGCGGCCAGAGCGGGCGGGCGGCAAGGCGAGGCGAGAGCTGCTCAGGCCCTACACGGCCGCTTCAGCATGTCGGACTTCGATGAGTTCGAGCGGCAGCTCAACGAGAATAAACAAGGTAAGGGCGGCGGGGTGTCAGGGTGGTGGCGGGGTGGCCTCTTGCTTCGCTCTCTGCCCCCCGCCATTTTCCCCTGGCGTCCCCCTCCTCTGGGCCGCTCCGTGCCCCCCCACTCCGCGGCGCGCGCCTAGTTCACGTGACAGCCGCCTTCCGCCCCGTGCGGCAAGGGTTGGGGAGGCGGGCGCGGCCCGGGCGCATGCGCGCCGCGGCCGCCCGCGCCCACGTGGACGCGGCGTAGGCGGCGCGGAGGATACGGCGCGGGTACCTACCTGGATGCAGTCCTTTCCATTTTAGGGGCAAAGAATATAGGTTTGCGGCTTGGCCTTTTTTCTCCCGCTGCTTGGGCTCTTCCGCTTCCGGTCGGGCGTACGGCCCTGTCTCCACGCCCCCTTTGTTTCCAAGATGGCGGTGCGGACGGTCTCTGCCACCTTCACGTGGACGAGGCGCCCCGCCCGCTCTCTTTGCTCCTCGGGCCTCAGGGACTCCCTGCCTAGTGCTTCTAGTGGAAGGAGCGAGGGGGTCTGTGTGTCTTTGTGCCTTCACGCACCCGTGTATGTGTGCCAGAGTGTGGCGATGCGCAGTGTCTGTAGTCAATATCCCAGGTCAAGTCAGGTCCAGGTCCTGCTCGGTCCCAGACTCAGGGCATCTGGATTCAAGCCCCAGATGCGCCCTACGCACTACAGCCTGGTGGCGGGCGGGACCCAGGCCCAGAGAAAGTGAGGATATTTTCGTCAGCCATTATTTAAGTTTCTCTGGTTCATTTGCGTTTTGTTTTGAAGATTAAAAAAAAAAAAGCTTAGGAATAGAGCTTTGAGTTTCTCGGCGCCTGAGGCCTCGTAAGCCCGTATTAACTGCCTGTGGTGTGGGGGCGCTGGCCGAGGGACTTGGGTTTGAGTATACCTGTGTTTAGGTGAACAGCGGAGCTGTTAGGTAGTAGTTGTGCTACTTTAGTATTTTCTTGGGTTTTCGACCTCCACTCTACTGCCGGGGAGCCTTTTGAGAAGGTCTAAAAGGAGAGCAGTAAGAGTTGTAGTTTTCGTATGTCAAGTGAACTAAAATAATGTTAATTTTTTAAGTGGATCTTTTAGTAGTCTCTGAGAACAAAAGATTTTTGAAAAGAGAAGCGAGGTTCACAACGTTTGAAGTTTTTTTTTTTTGAGGAACCAGGGATTGAACTCAGGCCCTTACGCTTGCCAGGGAAGCGCTTATTCCACTGAGCCATCTCCCTGGCCCCTACAACGTTTGAAGTTTTTAGTTCATTTCTCCTAGGGAGAAACAGCTGAGATTAGGTAAGATAAGGAAGAAAGCATGTGGTTTTGCCTGTGTTGAGGTACTAATGAGTGAAATTTGTTAATGTAACCACGCATATTTAGGAAGGTAGTAGAAAATTAGGTCTTTGGAACTGTCCCTTAGGCATGGCATCACAGTGGGCAGGCAAAGTTGCTTTCCAAGTGTAGTTTAGCCAGCTCCTCAGGACACATGGGTGGGACAGACCTGACCCTAGTTTAAGAAAAAAAGTATTAGAGGTTAAGTTGCACAGTTCTGTGCAGCTTACCTGTCAAGTGGAGCTGCTGTAGCTGATCCCGAAGCCTAGGAAAGTGCGTTGTTCTGGTACTTCTAGGCTGGTACTTGGCACATCTGGCTCATCTGGCTCTGTGCAGAAGCTCTCTTTGTGTTCTTTGCTGTGCTGCAAGGGAAGATTGCTCTATCTCACCTGTGTTTGGGTGCTGCCTAACTAGCTTCTTGGCACCTGTTTCATTCAGCTTCATGCTCTTCAGCTTTGGTCCAGGCACCCGGTGAGGGTCGCTGTGTCTTTCTGTGGCGGTGAGCCTGCGGGTTCAGAGAATCCATAGTGTGCCTACAGTGGCATCACAAACCCTCCCCCCCACCCCCTTCTGTGCAGGGTGCTGTCCCCAGCAGCCCACACTGTGGCTGGTACCTGGTTCCCCTCGATTCCTCTCTTGATCCAGGTCTTTGTTTGACCTCTGAGGATGAAAATCCTATTGGCAGAGGATGGGGTATTCTGCCTGTCTTCTCCAGCAGCTTGACTGCTAAACTTGGTATTACCGTCTCAATTCAGCCTGGTGCCTCTGTATGTGATCTCCAGTAGTGTTTGTCCAAAGCAGGGGTGAGGTTTAAGTGCAAATAAAATTATTTAGTGAAAGTTTGGGTTGTATGAAGAATTTCAGTGTTTGATTTTCATGAGTGTTAGTAGTTCAAGTTGAGGTGGATTTACAAAAATTTCATAATTCTGTCACTGTGTATGTAGGACAAATCATTGTGGTGAAACTGAAGTCTACTTTGTCGTTCTCTTGTGGCTTTTCTTTCCTCCTATGATCTCCCGGGATGGAGATGTTGAACTACAGAGCCTGTGCCTGATGGATAGTGAGAATTTAGGTGGGCTTTGAGCCAAGGATGTGCATGTGGTAGTGCTTGCCACTTGGCTGCCACTGTGCAGAGGGTCCTGCCGAGCGTCACAGGACGGGGATTTGTGGGGCTGGAGGTCTCCGGTTAGGCTGCCAAGGTTGTGCTTGTGGACACCATTTCTACCTCTTGAGCTGAGGAGGCCATGCCTAAGGGCCTTGGTGGCACACAGGTTCGTGCTCTCACAGATTCTTTGTTGCACATGGCATAAGGGAGTGGGCCTGAGGGTTCTGTGGTATGGGATTCCAGTGGAGGCGAGGCTGAGGCAGTCTGTTCCCTAGAAGGAAACTTTTCCCTCAGGTGCTTCTGCATTATTCACTTAGGAAGGGATGGCATTGTGTTTCCCACTTCCTGGGTTACCAGAGCCTGCCTGGCCTGCCCCTAGGCCTGATGCTGGGTGGAGGGTGCTGGCTGGTTGCAGAGGTCCTTCCAGAGGGGTCCCTGAGTTCCTCCAAGGGAACATCATTGGGTCTCTTGATTCCCTAGCATGTAGCCCTGCCTCTCTCAGGGACAGCCCTGGGGTCAGACCCTCAGTCCTCCCGGGGGACCAGGAGGTAGCCTCCTTCGTCTTTGGCTCCTCAGCTCCTGAGCATCCTCAGGTATATTGTATCCCAGGGCATTTCCAGGCCTGGTCTCCTTGTCCCCATGAGTCCCCAGGGACTCCTGTGTGCTGCCAAGAGGCTGTGGGCTTACATTCCTGCTGTACCACATCCTGTTCCTCTGGGGTTGGTCTCCTTGGGTTCCCAGGGTGGGTTGGGCGCTCGCTGGTCTCTGCTCATATATCCTGCCCCCTTTTCCACCTGAATCCAGAGCGGGACAAAGAGAACCGGCATCGGAAGCGTAGCCACAGCCGCTCTCGGAGCCGGGACCGCAAGCGCCGGAGCCGGAGCCGAGACCGGCGCAACCGGGACCAGCGCAGCGCCTCCAGGGACAGGAGGCGACGCAGGTAAGAGCCTGGGGCCTGCCCTGCTCAGCCTTGGGAAGAGAGGTTGCTTGGGTGGCCCGGACCCCTGGAGTTCCTCTGGCGACAGTGGGAGTGGGCAGAAGTCTGGGCTGTGCCCAGGTCCTTGCCTCCCATCTGCAGCTCCTCACACTCGGTGGTGGTCCCTGTGAGTCCCCAAGAGGGACTTGTGGTAGTGGTCTGTTGGGGCAGTTGACCTCTAGATGGAGGTGGGAGTGGGTTCTGTCCTTTCCCATAGTGCTGTCCTCTGGTCCTGACGCTGGGGCCTGGCCCTGTGCTTTATGTGGCCTTCCTTGGGTCTGTCTGTGGAGAGTTGGCCTGTGTCTCAGAAGGCCCCTGTCCTGTGTCCCGTTCTGGGATGTCAGTTTTGTTCCTCAGCAGCCTCTCTGCTCCCCATCTTTCTCTGTTATTTGTCCTTGTAGGTGAGGAAGGCAGGGCGTTTTGTACCTGTCTCAGTTTCTTGGTGAAGGGTTTGTCGGCTGCTGTTTCTTCCTCCCTTCTCTGTTCTGGGGCTGGTGGGGGCTTGGGTTGGGTGGGACAGCAGGGCTGAGTGGGGCTTCTTGTTCTTGGCCCTGCCCAAGCCCTGGGGCTCCAGGGCCCTTGTGGGGTGTGGTTTGGGGAGGCCAAGGGTCCCCAGTCACCCCTCCCCATACCTTTCCCTCCCACCCCCAGCAAACCTTTGACCAGAGGCGCTAAAGAGGAGCACGGTGGATTGATGTGAGCTGCTCTTCCTGCCCTTCTGCCCACTTCTACTCCCTTCTCCTTGTGTACCCTACCTGGCCCCATCTCCCCTATCCTGAGCACTGGTGAAGCATCCCTTGCCTGGCCCTCCCCGTTCTCTCTCTGCTGAGAGAGGGGTGCTTCCTGGGTGGGGGTGGAGGAGCCTGGGAGGGTTCTTAGGAGGATGCCTGCACCTGCAGTGGGTCAGACTGAGGGGACCCTGCTCGCTGTCCCTCCCTCCCCCAGCCGCTCCCCCCGCCATGAGAAGAAGAAGAAGGTGCGTAAATACTGGGACGTGCCGCCACCTGGCTTCGAGCACATCACCCCGATGCAGTACAAGGCCATGCAAGGTGGGCCCTGCCCTGCTGCTTCTCGGTGGGGGTCAAAGTGTAGGTGGGGCTCACTGTGGAGGATTCCTGTGTGTTGCTCGGTGGAGCATGGCCTGCTAAGGGCCTGCCAGAGCTCTGCAGAGGGGGTGGCCTTCTCAGGGGAGCTGGGGGTTCTGGGACTTAGATTGAGGATCATGTTCTTTGTTTTCCTCCAGCTGCTGGCCAGATTCCAGCCACTGCCCTCCTTCCCACCATGACCCCTGATGGCCTGGCTGTGACCCCAACGCCGGTGCCCGTGGTTGGGAGCCAGATGACCAGACAGGCCCGGCGCCTCTATGTGGGCAACATCCCCTTTGGCATCACTGAGGTACTGCCCTTCCCTTGCCCCACCCTCTCCCTGTCCCTCCCTTGTTCCCCTCCCTTCCATCCCCTCCCCACCTGCACGGGTCAGACTCTGCTCCTGCAAGACCCCCCGGCCCCCTCCCCGACGGACGATGGAGTTGAGCCAGCCAGGGGCCGGGCTGGGGGTGGCCCCTCCCTCCCTCCCTTTTCCCTCTCCGTCTCCCTCCCCACCTCCTCAGCAACCCGGGATCACATACACACTACCAACTCCATGTGGTACTACATGTCGGAGAGACAGAGAGGGAGACTCGACACACATGCGCGCGCATACACAGACGCACGCCCCGCAGCGCTTCCTGACACACTCTCCTCTTCTGCCGTCTGTCCCCATCCTCTCCCCCACATCCTCCCATGGTCGCTGTTCTTAATTTTTGATTGCCCTGACCTCCCCCTCCCCACCGCTCCTGCCCTCCCCGGCCCTTTCCCCACCCCTTCCCGTGGCACCCCTGAGAATCCCGAGATCAAAGAGTTGTTTCCATTTCTCTTTAAAGTGAAATATTGTGGGGCTGAGATCCCTCGTAGCAACAAAAAGTTTGCTACCATCGTCGAAGGCAAGTAAGGTCCATTCTGACTTTCTCAACCTGCACTTTGCTACATTTGATAAACCAGCCCCCGGACTCCAGGGCCAGATCCCTCCACATCACTCTTTTCTCCTCCCCTCCTGCCCTGCCCCTCCCGCCCCACACTTGCCTCCTCTTCCTTTTCCTCCTCTTGCCTGTCTGCTTCCCTTTCCCTTTGTCCTCTTTTCTGGTCTGCTTTTGTATCATTTCTTTGTCTTGTTTGCACTATGTGTTTGTTCCTTGTTTCCCGTTGTTATTTCCCTGCTTTCTCTTTTTTTTTTTTTCTCATCTCTCAACTTTACTGGTGGCCCCTGTGGCTCCCTTTGTGCCTGTCTGCCTCCCTGTGGCTCTGTCTCCTGTGCTTGTCCTTTGTGATTGCTTCCTCCTGTTTCATTTCCCTCCCTCTTTGATTCCCACTATTGACCTCTCCACTCCTCACCCATGCTCCACTGTCCCACCCTGCCCTGCCCATCCCACTCCCCTCACCCCCAAACCCTCTGTGTCTCCCTCTCTCACCCTTCCCCTCCTCTCTCCACCTCCCTCCCCGCCCCCTGTCTCCTCTTCCTCTGCAGGAGGCCATGATGGATTTCTTCAACGCCCAAATGCGCCTGGGGGGGCTGACCCAGGCTCCTGGCAACCCGGTTTTGGCTGTGCAGATCAACCAGGACAAGAACTTTGCCTTTTTGGAGGTGAGCTGGGTGGGTGGCCATAGGGCCTGGGGTGTTTCGAGTGGGGACCTGCCTGTCTCTTGCTGTGTCATTGCTGCCTGCACTGCCCCTTTCCAGTGGCTCCTGTGGGCCATTCTCCACCAGTGCCCAGAACTCTGCAAGTGTGTACGTCCCCTCTTACCTCTACCTGCCTTCTTACGGAGCCCAGGCCTGTGCTCTGGCCGTGTTGAGGCCTCCTAGGATATGTGGGCTGAGGTGTGCACATTTACGTTTTCTGGTCATAAGGATTAAACCTAGAATTTTATGCATCTCAGGCCTATAATGACCTCTAATTGTTTATGAGCTAGGATCTTAAGTTGCTCAGGTTGGGCTACGATCAGGACCCTCCTGTCGCCCTCCCACAGTTACCAGGGTTATAGGTGTATGTCATCATGCCTTGCCCAGCTGACTACTGTTTCTGACTTCTGGGTGAGGGGCTTTTGGGCTTTGTTCAGCTGGGGCAGGTGGCTGGTCCTGTGGGCGGGGTAGGAGGTAGTGGAGCGGTGGACAAAGTTCTTTCTACCCCACACTTGCTTTGTCATGGTCCTCGTTGATTTCAGCATAAAGGTCACTTCTGTGAGAAGCCCAACTGTCACCTCCACCTTTACTGAACCTTTCCTGTGCTGCTCTAGCTCTGTGTATATGGTGTTTGCCCTGGGTGTCCTACTGGGTGCTGGTCTCTTCCTTCATTAGAGTTTGAGCCTGGAAGTAGGGATATGTCTGTGCTCCGAGGGCTTGGGAGAGCCTGGCATGGAGCAAGTGTCTATGGCAGTGGGAGGAGAGAGGATGCCATCGTCACAGAGCCTGGGCCTGAGCCCGCCTCTCACCATCTCCTCCTCCTCCTCCAGTTCCGCTCAGTGGACGAGACAACCCAGGCCATGGCTTTCGATGGCATCATCTTCCAAGGCCAGTCACTGAAGATCCGCAGGCCCCATGACTATCAGCCTCTACCCGGCATGTCAGAGAACCCCTCTGTCTACGTGCCTGGTGAGTGAGGAGTTGGCTAGATGCCATCTGGGCGTGAGGGGTAGAGCAACTCATTGGCTTTGGAACTTAGGGGTGTCCTCCAATGAGGCAGCATGGCCCAGGGCTCAGCTTGTGCTATGATCAGTTGATGCACATCTTGCGAACATCAGCTGGGACCAGATCTGTGGTGCCCCCAGCAGAGTGGGACTCAGCCTATTCCTTGCTTCTCGTCAGTGGTGTCTCCCCTGGGGCTGGGGTGGTTACCTGTCTGCAGGTGCTCATCAGACTGCAAGCAGCTCCTGGCTTAGATTCTGGGCCATTTCCCACGTGCTGCTAGTGTTTCTTGTGAATAGGAGCAACTGGGCGCACCCTTGAAGGTGCTGTGTCTGGGATGGGTGAGGGTGGTATCTGCATGGCACAGAAGCCTGAGGAGGTGTGTGGTTTGCGGGGAGCAGAAGTGGGCTTCCTTGTCCTACAGGCTGAGCTGTGCTAGCACCTCTGGTAGGCATGTAGGGATCACCTGAGGCCCCACGGCCTGTACGGAAAGCCTTGCCTCAGCCAGGTTGGACTCTTGAAAAGGTGGGAGAGAGTTAGCTGGCTGATGCTCAGCACTAGAACCAAGAGCCAGAAGGGGAACATTTCAGAGTGGGTGCATGGGGTCCAGAGGGAGGTGCGCCAGGGTCTGTGGCATAGGGCCAGGTTTCAGCTGTTAATGTTTATCCCCTCAGTTTTGGAAAGTTCCATAAACTTAGTGAATTCAGCTATGAGTGTGCTGACCCAGCTTAACCTCCTGGTTCTGCTGAGGACTCCTGGGCCATCTCCCAGGTAGAGCTATCCTTGTGCTACTTCTCATAAACCCAATGCACCACATGTGCAGCCTACCACCTGCTAAAGATCAGCGTGTGCCAGCTGTTCTCCCCAGTGTCAGGTGGCTGCCTCTGGCCTTGCTGACACTCCTGTGGCACCTGGTGGCCATTCATGGAGGTATTCTCTCTGTGTGAAGATTCATTGGCAGAGGGCTAGGTCTGCTATGTGTGCCTCTAGGTTGCTTTGTCCAGCAGTACCTAATGTGAGTCATGGCAGGCAGAAAGGCTCCCAAATCCAACAAGATTTATGATATGGCCATTTGCTGAGGAAATGTTCTGTGCTTGTTTCGTTTCACCAGGGAAGGCAGGTCTGAGGGGGATGGTGTGTGGTTTATGGTCATGGTGCCAATGCCTGCCTAGCTGACCCACCCTGCCTCTGGCCCACACAGTGTCCTGCTAGAAGCTGGGGCTGTCCTCACATTAGTTTGTTGTGGGCCTTTCCGTGCAGAGCCTGTGTGAGCAAGAGTGATAAGCTTGCCGGGAGGTGTCCAGCAGCTCCTGTAGTAGGAGAGGTGGATGCTACTTGGACAGTAGCAGAAAGTGATCCTGCCTGTAGGTTAGGCATGTGGCCTCTCCTCTGTTAGTGCTGTCTGTGGCACATGCGTACAGTCTCCATACAGCGAGGCTGAGGGAGGAGGATTGTAAGTTTGAGTCATGGAGCTTAGTGTCTCAGAATAAGGGGCTGGGCATGTAACTTAGTGGTTAAAGTACCTTTGGGTTTGACTGCTAATACAGCCCCCACCCCTGAAAAATTGGTGTTCTGAGCTTCTCCTATTCTATCCCTCCTCCCCACCAGTCTAGAGAGAGAGAGAAGAGGCATTTGGTTAAAATGTATGGTTAGAAAAAAGAATTCCTGGACACTGATCTAACTGATCTCCTTATCTTGATAAAGAGTTTGTCCATGTGGTGTGGCCAAGTGTGTGGGGCTTTCCCACAGTGTCTGCCCTGACTGGTCCGGGTTGACATGGGGCCCTGTGCCGCCTAGACTGTGCCTGTGCCCACACCCATGGCCAGTGTGATGAGAGTGTTATTGAGGTGGCGCAGGTCTCCAGTAGGGTTCCTTTCCTCTGTGATGGCTGCCATGCTATCTTGAGAGCCTGGGGCTGAGAGCTGCCATTGGTGCCATTGACTTGGATGCAAAGAGCCAAACTAGTTCCCGGCTGTGAGTCTCAGCTTGGGGTGGCTGCCTTGGTTCCCTGCTGCCTACCTAGGAAGGACCTCAGTCCACAATAGCACCTATGGAAAGGCCTGTGGGCTCTGGACACACTGTGTTCATAGGTGCCCAGAGCCAGGGCTGCCCACTGTTCCCCACTCTAGGCCATCTTGCAGCATCCAGGCCCAGGGCTCTGTTGCTTGCTGTATGGCCCCTCAGCTGGGTGAGGTTAATAAGGTGTTTGGGTCAGCTGGGTTGACCTTGTACCTCTAGGGGCTGGGGGTTGGGGGGGCATGACCTGGGCCTTCACCAGTTCTTCTCTCACAAGCTGTTCCCTGGAGCTTGGTGGGATGGGATGGGATGAGCTGCCAGTGTGGCAGGACTGCTGGGAAAGGAGGCAGCTGGGGGTGCTGATACCTTCTGACTAGGTAGAGGCCTGGGGCAGGCTATGTGTCAATGGTGAGAGTAAGAGGGCTCACTCAGCTGAGGGCCATGCTGTGACATTGCAGCCCTTAGGGACCTGCTTTCAGCCAGCAGTTACCATAGAGGTTGTCAGATCAGCCCAGACTCTGCTCTGCAATCTGGGCATACTCCCAGTGCCACACAGGAACTGTGGGTGGACCTGCGGGGGCAGCGGGCAGAAAACCTTGGGTGGGGGGGTCAGGACCCCCTGACCCCTGGGGTTAGGATCTGAGAGCTAAAGAAGGGCCCAAGAGTCTTTGGCACCCTTTAGAGTGCAGTAGATATGCTAAGTCCTGAAGGCGGTCAGTGGCATGGGTCTGACTGTGGCTGGTTGCCCTTGGGGCCTTCCTGGAGCATGTTGACAGCTTGCTATCTGATGCATTTGGGAGACACTGGGTCACTGGGCCACTGCTGTGCCTCTCTGATGGTCAGACTGCAATGGGCATGAGATGGATGTGGGCTCCTAGGTCTTTGGTACGAGCCCTTTGTGTCATTGAAGCTTTTCCTTCTCCCATAGGAGTTGTGTCTACTGTGGTTCCTGATTCTGCCCATAAGCTGTTCATCGGGGGTCTGCCCAACTACCTGAACGATGACCAGGTGAGCCCCTTCCCTTCTACTTGCCCCTGTCCCTTTCCCTGCCCCTGCCGCTGCCGCCGCCCCCACCAACCTGACTGGGTGCTTCCTGGCTTGCAGGTAAAAGAGCTGCTGACATCCTTTGGGCCTCTCAAGGCCTTCAACCTGGTCAAGGACAGTGCCACAGGGCTCTCCAAGGGCTACGCCTTCTGTGAGTACGTGGACATCAACGTCACTGATCAGGTGAGCCTGGGGGTCTGGCTGCCCTCCACGTCTGTCCTGTCCAATCTTGCTGTTTCCAGCTGCGGTGCCCTCCTGGGACGGGGTGGGAGGTGGCCGTCGAAGGAAGGCCCTGCGTGGCCTACTCCATACGCTTACCACCTTTGCCATCCTGATTGCCCACTTCTGCCCCGGCCTGGGGGAGGAGCCTGGCTCCTGGGCCTTGACTCCCCTCTCCTGTCCCCCTCCGCACCCACCTCGATACAGGCCATCGCAGGGCTGAATGGGATGCAACTGGGGGACAAGAAGTTGCTGGTCCAGAGGGCGAGTGTGGGAGCCAAGAATGCCACGCTGGTGAGCCTCCCGGCACGTCACCTTCCATTGGCTAGGGGGTGTGGGTGGGGGTGGTGGGCAGGCCTTCCCAGGATGCCTAGGGTGGGTGGTGTGTGTAGGTGTGTGTGTAGGTGTGTGTAGGTGTGTGTGTAGGTGTGTGTGTAGGTGTAGGAGCTGGAGCACTGGGTAGGCCTGAGGCCATTTGGAGCCCTCTGTGACCATCCATCCCCCTATCCTGGCCCCACAGAGCACCATCAACCAGACCCCTGTGACCCTGCAAGTGCCGGGCCTGATGAGCTCTCAGGTGCAGATGGGCGGCCACCCAACCGAGGTCCTGTGCCTCATGAACATGGTGCTGCCCGAGGAGCTGCTCGATGACGAGGAGTACGAGGAGATTGTGGAGGATGTGCGGGATGAGTGCAGCAAGTATGGGCTGGTCAAGTCCATCGAGATTCCCCGGCCTGTGGATGGTGTGGAGGTGCCCGGCTGCGGAAAGGTACCTGCCAGCATGTGCCCCTGCGCTTCTGCCCTGCCCTGCCCTGCCCTGTGGTGATAGGTCTGGGCTGCTGCCAGGCTTGCTGTCTGCACCTGGCCCAGCTGAGCTGCTCCACAGTGCACTCTGGTGTCTGAGCTCAGAGTAAAGTAACAGTGTGTCCAAGTTCCCCACTGTGTGTGAGGGCTGCTTGTAGCAGGCAGGCTTGGGGTCACCCCTGAACTATGGTAGGCCCACCAGAGGGGCTGTGGTGTGGCCAGGAACTGGCATTCGCCTGTATGCTTGGTTTCTTACTGTGCTGAACCACTGTGTGGGGCCTGAAGTGCTTTCGGGAAGGGCGAGGGGAGAAGAGGGACTTGCAGGGCCTCCGGCCAAGGTGCTTTTGTGGAAGACTGGTGAGGTCAGGGCTGAGGTTTTGTGGGAAGAACAGGGAAAAGACTCTGGCTTCTGGGATCAGCTGACAATTGCATTCTATTTTTGTTCTTAGATCTCTTATTATGAATCTTGTAGACATACCAGACACTGATAATGGTGCTTCCCATCACCTACACTATCCTTGTCATTTACTTGGTTTATTTTTGTAATGTTTGAAGCTGTATTTCCCCAGAGGCACTTGGATACACTCCTGTTATTTCTTACTTACTGATGTTCTGGGCCATTTTTTTAAAATTCACTTAGTATAGGGTCTACAGGGTCTTACTATACAGATTGGACTTTTTCAGCCTCCCAAGAGCTTGGTGCATCACTAAGCCCAGTCTCAGGGTGCCTTGGGGCCGTGGCCAGCATGGCATCTGGTGTCTGGGATCAAACCCCAGCTGTGCTTGCCTAAGCAGGCACTTTGCTGAGCTATTTAGCCAGACTTTTTTTTTTTTTTTTTTTTTTGAGGCAGGTCTATGCAGCTTAGGCTGTGCTGGAGCTGATGGAAATCCTCCTGCCTCAGTCTCCCAAGTGCTGGGATGACAGGCCTTCTGGGCCGGGTAACTGGCTGCAGTATGCTTCTACCTGCTAGTTGCTAACAGAGCTACTCTTTTGATAATCCTCAAACTGACACTCTGTCCCCCAGGACATGCTTGTTTTTTAAGGCCACCACTGTATCTTGAAATACATACATGCTTTTTTTTTTTTGGAGACAGGGTCATGCTACCCAGTTCACACTGGACTTGACCTCACTGTGTATTCCTGTCTGGCCTCAAACTTTTGGCCATTGCCTTGCCTCTGCTCCCCAAGCTCATTTTATGATGAATCTTTTCCTTTTAAAGAGAAAGTTACCATTTTTTATTTTTTGCTGTCTGGGGATTGATGCTCCGGCCTTGTGCATGGCAAGCAAGTGTTCCTCCACTGATCTATGATGCTAGCCTGTTATGTGGAATCTTTCTGCCTCAGTCTCCTTAGTTGCTTGAATTTTTAAGAATTGAAGCTGTTGGTTAGGGTGTGTGGAATTTGCTTTGCTGAGCTAAACGTAGGTTTCCTCTAAACTGGTGGTTCACACACCGAGAGGCTAGAGTAGGTCAAGGTCAGGTTCCTTGTATTCAATGCTGGCTCCCTTCTGAATGGTCTGGTGGTGGTTGCAGCATGGAGCCTGCGGGTGGTGTACTGCGTATGGCGGCGGCGGCGGCGGCGGCGGCGGAGGCGGAGCTGCCCTGCACTCCCTGGGGTGGTTGTGGTTGTCATGGGAGCCCTGGCTCACATCCCTCTCTCATCCCTGCAGATCTTCGTGGAGTTCACTTCTGTGTTTGACTGCCAGAAAGCCATGCAAGGCCTGACCGGCCGCAAGTTCGCCAACAGAGTGGTTGTCACGAAGTACTGTGACCCCGACTCCTACCACCGCCGGGACTTCTGGTAGAGGCGGCGGAGGGCCGGGTGGCCGCAGAGGAGGAGCCTCCCGCCTGCCCCACTCTTTTACCCCTAAGACTCGGGCAGGAGTGACAGCAGCGACAGCCGGCAGCGACTGGATGGCAGGGGTGGGGTGGGGGGCGGGGACGGGAAGCGCACACAGCCCACGCGAGATACATGCACCCACAGACACGGGGATGGGGTCGGGCCGGCGGTACCCTTAAGCAGCGCGGGTGGGGCCTGGCCCCTCGCCACAGTCTCCCCTCCCTTTCTTCCCCGGTAGGAACGTAGCGTGTTTATATACGGCCAAACCTCGGATTTCCGTCCTCCCCCCGCCCCCGCCCCCACTCCCGCCCGGTTTCCTAGGTAGTGGCCCCTAGTCTCCGGCCGCCTCGCCCTACCGCGTGGCCCCGCCCCCTCTGTGGCAGTTTCATATTTGCTAAGACGAATTTGCTCATTAAACATTTTGTTGTATTTTACTTTGCGGAGCTGTTCCGTGTCTGGTGCGTGTGTCCTGTCCTATGGTTGGGGCACGTGTGGGAGTCAGTCCCGGGAGGGCTGCTTCGGAATCCTGGCATCCCTGGAGAACCCTGGCTTCCAAGTGTGGCTCAGCCCTCCCGCGCTGTCCTCTACGGAAGTGACGCTGTGGGCCGCGTGACGTAGCGTTTGCACAGGAAGTGATGCCAGCCGGGCGAGTTTGGCTGGGAAGCCGGAGCTGCCGGGCGCGGCGCGGTGGGCGGGCCGGGCGGCCACTTCCACTTCCGGTCCGTCGCAGCCTTCGGTTGCTTCCCGTTTGCTCGGCGACTCCCCTCCCCCGCTCGGCTCTCCGCGCCCCTCTTGGGCGCCGGGGCGGCGGGGCCGTCGGCGTGCGGTCCTCTGTGCGTGCGCCCGTGCGCGTCTCTGCCGCCCTCGGACCGGCGGGTGCCCCGACACCGAGGCGGAGCGGGGGCAGGGGGCTGACCGCCATGACCCCCCGAAGCCCCGCGTGAGGGGCCGAGGTGAGCTCCGGCCCGGCCTGTGCGGAGCCGGGCACTTGGGCCTCTGCGGTGGGGCCTGGGCTCCGACGTCGCGGGTTTTCAGCCATTGTCGCCGGTGTCGTCCTTTGTGCCTCTGCTCCCGGCCGGGCTCTCCTGGCCCGGGCCGTGTCTTTACCCGCGGGTCTGTATCTGTCTGTGGCCCCGTTCCGCGGCCCCCGCTGTTCCTGTGGAGGGCCATCCTCGTGCATTCCGGGGTTTTTAGCGAAGGCTTTAGAGCTGGACTCCTTCCACCCTGCCTGTTTCCGCATCAGCCTGTCAGGGTCTTGTTCTGTCTTCCGGGTTGCTACCTTGTCTTCCCCCGACCCCTCTTTCGAGTGCATCTCTCTTCCCGCATCTTCACGTCAGGTTTCTGTCCTCATCCTTGTCGCTTCCAGTTCCTTTTCTGTGAATGTGTGCTGGGTCTCTGCTCTGCACCCATACTCCAGGTTCAGAGATCCTGGTGAGGTGCCAAGAGCCCTGACTCTGGGCTCGGGCCCGTTCCTTGCAGTGGGCTTGGGTAGGCACGTTCTGTTTCCAGAACCTCGCTTTCCTGGCCTTTGACATGGATATATCCACAGTTCTTTCCTTTGGGGCCTCTTGCCTCGAGTTTGTGGAGTGCCTCTTGTCTGGTGCAGAGGTGCGGTTGGGACCTCTTTTATTATGGATTAGAAATTTTGCCACAAGCAGTTTAATAATTGGTCATTTGAATTCCTCTTAGAGATTAATTTAATTTGAAAACCAGCATATCTTGGGTTTGATGTGTTTATGGCATTTTTTTTCCTAACTTGAAGTACACGGTGTTAGGAGAGGCATCTTCGGATGCCACTCTGGGAAATGTTCTGCTTCTGATAAGAACAGCAGGCAGCGTTGCCGAGCGCCTGCTATCTGTGGGGCACAGAGCCAAGCACTCTGTGTGCTGTGGTGTATGAGCGACAAGCCGTCCAGGTAGGGGCTTGCTTTCATCTCAGAGTGAAGGAGGTTTGCTTTGCTGGTATTTGATGTGGCAGCCAGGATTTGAACCTGTTCTTTTCCAGTAATGTCTCGATTCTTACTTCTCTGTCCCAACGTGGCCTTTTTTTCTGTTGCTTCAAGGCCTGTGTCTCAGTCCTCACACACTATCTCTCCAGGTTTCTGCTGGTCTTGCTGGGCGGCCTACCCTGCTCACATTTCTCTGTGACAGCCCCCTCCCCTTTCCCACCAGCTTGTTTTTTCACCTAGTGCATCTCACTGGGCCTGTCTTGGGGCCATGGCTGCTCTTTCTTACCTGGCGATGCCTGAGTTGAAGGTAGCAGCAGCATCTGTTATGCACCTCCCTCTTCTAGACCTGGGTCTTGGTAAATCTCAATAAATCTCCCTCCATACCTTGTTGGAGAGGCCTAGGCCAGCAGTCGGATCTTCAGTTGTGAAGCATGTGTCCCTGGGCAGGCCAGTGAGGTAACTTTTTCTTCTGCATGGGGCTCTGGAAGTCAGAGTGTATGTGAAGTACACAAAGGAGCTAGCCTGAGGCAGGAGCCAAGGAGGACCTCCTGTAGTCTCATGTGTTCAAGCCCCACTATTGTTTCTTTATTGGTGATATAAAAGTGTACTTTTTTTTTTTTTTGATGGAACTGGGGATTGAACTTAGGCCCTTGCACTTGCCAGGGAAAAGTGTAAGGTTTGGAGAGTGCAAGTGGGCATTGGGTGGCTGCTGCCAAGCTCCTACAGGGTGAGCTTGAAGGAGCCCAGCGGCTATGTACAGTGCTGGGAAGTTCCAAAGGCCTTCTCTCCCCTCAGATGTGGTGACCTACCAGCGCATTGCGTGACTGACCTCATCGAATTGTCCCCTCTGCCAACACCTCGGGGGCCTGCGCCCCGCAGCTCCACCACCTGGCACCATGTCAACCTCGTCACTCCGGCGCCAGATGAAGAACATTGTCCACAACTACTCAGAGGCAGAGATCAAGGTCCGTGAGGCCACAAGCAACGACCCCTGGGGCCCGTCCAGCTCCCTCATGTCAGAGATCGCCGACCTCACTTACAATGTGGTGGCCTTCTCGGAGATCATGAGCATGATCTGGAAGCGGCTCAACGACCACGGCAAGAACTGGCGGCACGTGTACAAGGTGAGCAGCGGGTAGGTGCGCCACTCGGGACATCCTGTCACATTCGGGCTCCCACTCGCGTGCAGAGACTGTTGCCCTGTGCTGTTTGAGCCCCTGCACTCACTGAGTCTGAAGATGTGGGGTAGCACAGGTCTCTGTGTACCTTAGGTCAGTGACTGCAAGCTCTTTAGAGATGGGTGCCCAGAACCCGTTGATTATCACAAAGCGCTGGCACCACAGTTAAACCTGAACACCAGGGCTTTAATTTAGAAAGAAATAACTCACGTTAACATCTTTTGTCTTAAAAGAAAATATGAAACGTAGACTATAGGCTCCCATTGCTGCCTCAGAGTGTCCGACTCAGAACAGCGTGTTGATGCAGTGCATTTGCTGGAGGGCGCTCCCCTGGGAACAGCATGGGCGAGGGTGTGCTGGTTTGGTCTGCGAGGGCCGCGGGTTTCCAAGCCGGGGTGGCATCAGGAGGGGAGTAGACCCGGTTGGTCTCCAGTCTTGGAATGAGCGACGGCAGCTGGGATTTGTGGCCTGGGCCTTACAGGTATCTGTTTCTCCTTGCCCAGTCCAGATACTTGACTGGTTCTCATAGCAGCCAGGCCTCTGCTTGCGGAGGCCACTGTGATCCTGATCTCCAGCGCCATTGTTGGCCCAAGGAGTCGAGACCCGGCTGTGCGCTGAGGGGGATGGGGAGAGCTCACTGCTTGCCAGGGGTTGTAATGCGGTGGTGACATGGATTGTCTTGTGGCTGTGGGCAGTGGGCGCTAGATTGGCTGTGCTCAGACTGGCCTAAAGAGTGCTCATCTGGTGTAATTTGACCCTGACTCTTAGAAGAAAAGCGGGGCTCCCTTCAGAACATACATGGCCCTTCCCGTTCCTGGCTGCAGGGCCTCCCGTGTGCGTGGCTGTCATCCACCCATCTCCCAGTGACTGCTCTGTCCAAGCACTTTGTGGCATCATACGTTTGCAGATTGCTACCCTGAAGTCCTTGCATGCTTGACATTGTCTGGAGCTGGAGCTCTGGACCAGAGGGCCTGTGTGGAGGGTGTTGGTGAACGGGACCCGGATCCTTATCCTGCCAGGCTGTGTAGGCCTTACGGTGTGCGCCAAAGGGAAGGGGCATGTGGGGCTCCATGCATGGGCTGGCCGCGCACACCCCCTTGGCTCACCCTTTTCCTGCTCTGCTGGCAGAGTTGTTGGGGGCCTGGACTGGGCCTGGTGGCCGTTATTCAGCTGCATGGCCGACTGACTTCTGTACTGCAGGGTTCTGGCAGGCCCCACTCATGTTTCCACCCTGGGGGCCTCTGTGGAGAGCCCATTCTCCCTGTTACCTGTGCTGGCTGATCTTGGAGGCCACCTACCAAGGTGTGGTGCCCCTCTGCTCTGAAAGGAGAGCCTGCACCAAGAGTGGAGCACCTCTTGCAAGCAGGGCAGGAGGCTGAGGCTTTTGACTACCGTCAGACACAGCAAGGCTGAGCAGCAGCACAGCTGTAGTAGGTGCCAGTCACTCTCTAGAAGAACTGGCTGTTAGTAGTCCTGCTGACAGCTGGGGAGCCCGGGACAGGGACAGCGGGCGGGGTAGTGGGGTCCTTGAAGGTCCTACAGAACATTGGGCTACCTGTGGATAGGGTGGTGCACCTCAGGGAACGGGAGGGGTGGCAGGGCTCTGATACCAGGTGGTCCTGGGCTGCTTCAAGGTACTGAGGAGTCTGTGCCAGGCTGCATCTTGTGTCTTGTGTGTCCCTGACTTCCTGTGCATTGGCCCTGTACAATGGTGCAAGAACTCAGCTCCGTGCAGCCTGGCGGCACTTGGCACTGGGAGGGCCGATGGGGCCCAAGGGAACCCAGGTGCCGGAAAGCTAGGGCTATGCTGAGACTGAGGCCTCAGTCGGAGGCTTCCTGGAAGGGGTTGCCAAGTTGTCATGGGCTCTGGCTGACACCTAGCCTAGTTCCCATAAATAAATTTGTCTTCATGGACACCTGCGCTTTCCTGGTGCAGCCTGCCTGTGAGTGTCGAGATGCTTACTGTGTAGCATCTTCACCCCAGCAAAGTCCCGGGAGTGCCTACTCCCCTCCTGACCTGCACAGCGCTGTGCCTGTGTCCTGCTCACTGCAGGCTAAGCCTGACAGCGGCTGAGGGAGCCTGCCACAGGCCTCGGGGCTACCATTGTGGGAGACAGGACTGGACAGGACTGTAGCGGCCGGCCGGCTGAGCTTCATAGCTTCTCATCCTGTCTTCAGAGTACCTCACTAAGGAGAAACTTTTTCTTTCTTTCTCGTGACTTTCCAGGGGAGAAATGGCTGTGGGTCACTCCAGGCTGCCTGCTCCTACAGTGGAGTGCAGCAGAGCCCCAGGCACCTTTCAGACCTTGGGCTATCACTCAGTTTCTCCAAGGACTTCAGAGTCTGCTTTTATCTTAAAGCAAAGGTCAGCAAACTACAGGCCAACCCTGTACTCTGCCTGCTTGTGTAAATAAAGTTTTATTGGAATATAGCCAGGTTGAATAGTCAAGGCAGAGACTGGTCTGAAAATCCAAACTATTTGTCACGAGGCACAATACAGAAAGTTTGCTGTTTGACAAGGCTGCTGAATGAATGGGGATTACTGGCTTGTCTACTTGCCCAGTTATTTTTTAAAATAAGGACTTGGGTCTTTATTGAGGTGTGACTGACCAGGAAGCCGCACAGTGCTCCAGGCCGCTCCTTCAAGCCTTGTCCCAAGTGTGTGTGGGTGCCTGGGGACGTCCTTCCCTGCTGCAGACCGGGTGTTGGGGGAGCTGAGCTCGTGTGGCCCAGTTGGTGGGCCTTGGCTCTGACTGCTGTGCTCTCGTTGTGCGTGGCCCCACGTGGCGCAGCTATCTCCTCGCTGCATTAACTGTAGCCTGTGCTGCATGTGCTGACTACAGATTCCCTACCTGTGGATGGTGTGGGGCTAGTTCCAGGTTCATTTTAACTGCAATTCCAAAGTCCAGAGCACTCTGAGAATGAAACCTTTTCATAACTTATCTGACATCAAACCCACAGGTGGTGCTGGGTCACAGAGCGGTCTGTTCTGCTTGAGTGGTGTTGGCCTCTGTTTCCCCTACGCCAGCTCTTACATGGGGCTTGCCTCTGCCTCTCCTGGGGTGGGTGCAACCTGCATGGGAATGGCTTTGCTTTCCCTGTCACCTCCTGTGTGGAAACCCTTACAGAACCAGTTCAAGTCCAGCCCCAGGCTTCTGATGGAGGGCTTTGGACACAGAGCAGACCTTGGGGACCCTGATCCCATGGGAGCCTGCTTCCTATGTGGGGTGGGTGGGAGGCAGAGCTCACTGTCCAGCCCCAGCCCCCGCCTCCCTGTCCTGCCTTGCTCTCCCTTCCGAGGGCCCAGGCATGTTGGCTCCACCCTGTTGGAGAGGAACGCTGCCTGAAACAGCAGTGCCCCCTCTATTGGACCTCCTGCTCATGGGCCCTGGCCCCAGGGGGCACCAGGTGCCTTGGTGCCTCTGCTGTGCTCCGCTTCATCACCCTAGGGCTGTCAGGTCCCTGTGAGCTCTGACTCAGGAGTGGGGAAGTGTTTTAGACTTGGGGAAACACAGATGGCAGTGACTGGACCAGAGCAGTTTGGTGTGGCCTTGGCACTCTGGGTCTTGTCGGAAGTGCACGGGCAGGCTTGGTGTCAGCTGCTCTGGCCTGGCAATCTGCCAAGGTAGCAGAGCTCCGATGCTGGCTGTCTACCCTCTCGTCTCCTCTGGGCCACTAGCTGTGCTGCCACCTGCACTTCTGTTGAGGTAAGATAAAGTCCATGCCCACTTAGTCGCCCGCCAGCTTGCCCCTGGCCTGTGTTCTCTGTCTCTGAGGTTCTCTGTTCTGGATCATTCATTCTCATCTGAGGGATGCACCCTGTGTAGCCTTCCTCGTCGGTGTCTCTTAGCACCCTGTGGATGTGCTGCGCGGAGCTCACTGCACAGGATGGAGTGGGTCGTGGCTGTGAGCTCTGATAGCTGCCAAGGCAGCGAGTGATGACCTTGTCCCCATCCACCGCAGGCCATGACACTGATGGAGTACCTCATCAAAACGGGCTCGGAGCGTGTGTCACAGCAGTGCAAAGAGAACATGTATGCTGTGCAGACGCTGAAGGACTTCCAGTATGTGGACCGTGACGGCAAGGACCAGGGCGTGAATGTGCGTGAGAAGGCCAAGCAGCTGGTGGCCCTGCTGAGGGATGAAGACCGGCTTCGGGAAGAGCGAGCTCATGCGCTCAAGACAAAGGAGAAGCTGGCCCAGACGGCCACAGGTGAGACCTGCTCCTCTGCTAAGACTCTCCCTGCCAGGCCTGGGGTGGGGCCTCCCTTGAAACTGAGCTTCTTGGTGCACCCAGTCTGTGGCCTAGGGAGCCACAGGTAGCTGTCTTGCCTGAGATCCAGGGCAGGTGCCGTGGAGGGCCAGGGAGGGACCTGTGGAGAGCGGCTGGGGCCTGGCCCTAGGGTGTTTTTTAAGGACTGTTGATGTTCTCAGGACTTGGCGATGACCACCTGGCTTAAAAAGGTCTTGGTAGAGAGAGGGGAGCTGCAGGGTCGGTCTGGGGCACGATCAGGCAGAAGTGGGGCTATGCTGCTAGTGGCTCTGCCTGAGACCAGCTGCTGCTGTGGGGCACTTTTTAGGGGCACTGCTTCATGGCCCCTTTTGGGGTGTGGGGAGCTGTTGTGTTGGCAGAGGCGGCCCTGGCCTGAGCCCTGTGGGCTTCACAGACCTAGGGCGCTCCTGTTCTATAGCAAGCTTCGAGGAGTCACAGGAGTGCACAAGGACTGGGACAGGGTTGCCTCAGGGCCTCAAGGTGCTCACAGGGCATGAGTTCTCTTTAACACTTGCTGACTGGGGACTTCACCCTGGTCTGGCTCAGTCCTGGCCTGACTGGGCATAGGTGGGACTGGGGAGGGTAGGTGGAGATGGTGTGAACACCACATAGCTGGCTTAGGGAGGTGGGGCGGGGCCTGCTGGATGGGTGTGGCCTGGGCAGTGCAGGTGTCCCATGGTGGGGGCTGCCCAGGTGCTGACTGCAGAGGCAGAGGATAGCCCTTCTGGGTCCCCTGGGCCTCTCCCTCCCACTGACCCCAGAGGCAGCCTTGCTGTCTGGGGTGTGTGCTTTCCCTTTTTTACTGCTGGACCTAAGGGGCTCTTCATGCACCATATCCTTTTCCTGGTGGAGCCCTAGACCCACATCTAGACAGATGCTGTCCTCTTCCCGTTGGGCCTCTTGGACCCTTGGGGAGCTTTCACTGCGTGGGTGCCCCACAAGGAAGGGCCAGGGTGCACACCGTGCTGACAGAGGCCCCTCTTGCCCTCCCGGCTGGGGCTGTCCTTTGCCTGGCAGCAGGACCCAACCCTGCCTAGACCTGGCCTAGTGCACCCCGATTTCTGCCTCATGGGTTCCCTTTGCTCCCAGCCTCCTCTGCAGCTGTAGGTTCGGGGCCTCCACCTGAGGCGGAGCAGGCATGGCCGCAGAGCAGTGGGGAGGAGGAGCTGCAGCTGCAGCTGGCCCTGGCCATGAGCAAGGAGGAGGCCGACCAGGTACGTGTGGCACAGGCTAAGTGCACTCCTGCCTCCTGTCTTGTCTGCCACCTGTCTCCATCTCCGCCTCTCTCCATGTTGCCTCCTGGCCCTGCTCCCACCCAGCCCTTCTCTGCCAGCCCCCCCCCTGTGGGCACTGTGCCCCTCTTTCTTGGCTCCTGTGGTGCACCCCCTCTTCTTGCTCTTGCCTGCCTCTCTGACTGGGGCACTGGCTCACCCTGTCCCGCCCCTCACACTTTCTCCCCCCAGCCGCCGTCCTGCGGCCCCGAGGATGACGTCCAGCTCCAGCTGGCCCTTAGTTTGAGCCGAGAGGAGCACGATAAGGTCAGCGTGGCCTTCCCACTGCCCTGGGCTCCATCCCCTCCCACCCCACAGCAGCCACAGGAACCTGGGTGCGGGAGGCTCGCATCATGCCTGCCCTCACACTCCCTAGGCCCACCCGTGCCTTGCCTGCCTCCCAGCTTGGCCCTCGGTGTCCCCATCTCATTTGTACCAGTTCCTACTCATTGGGTGTTGTCACCGTGGTGGGTGGCCATGACGGCACTGTGCTCAGACCCTGTGTGCTCTGCCTTTGGCCTCACAGGAGGAGCGGATCCGGCGGGGAGATGACCTGAGGCTGCAGATGGCCATTGAGGAGAGCAAGCGGGAGACGGGGGGCAAGGAGGAGGTGAGCACCCCTGGCAGGTGCTCCGTACCCTGGTAGCTTGGGCTGGGCTCAGCTTCCTGTCTGGTCAGCCTCCTTGGGGCTCTGTGTCTCCTGAGTGCTGTGGGCATCGCTTATACCTCAGGGTGGGCAGCAGCTGGGGGCCACAGCTATTGGTCACTGGGGCTGCCTCGCTCTGCTTGTAATTTGCGGTACCAGAGATGGAGTCCAGAGCTTTCACCCTGAGATACACGCGTAGCTCTTTTTCGGTTTTTATTTGGAGACTGGATCTAAGTTATCCAGGCATAGCGTGAGCCTTTAGGCCTCCTGCCTCAGCTTCCTGAGTCCTGGAGCTGTGTACAGGATTGTGCTGCCAGCACCTGGCCTGGCAGTAGGGACCTTTTCTCAGCAAGTGGTAGCCTGTAGCTCCTGGCCTAGGTACGGCTCTCCTCCTGGTGCTGGCTGGGACCGTGTGTGCTATCTTTGCTGTTGATGGCTCTGGCCATGGTAGCTGGCTGGTGTGCTCTAGGTAGCCTGCTGGGGCCAGGTGGGGGTGGCAGGACTGGCCAAGGAGCCTGTGGCAAGTAGGTAAGATGGTGTGGAGGTCAGGGTCAGGGCCACCGTGGGCCTGGGCTGGTGGCTTGGAGTGCTCTGGAACTGGGCAGGGGTGCAGGGCTGGGCAGGATGCAAGGCCCGGCAGTTGGTACCCAGCCCTGACCCAGCCCTCTCCCCTGCAGTCCTCCCTGATGGACCTTGCTGATGTCTTCACGGCCCCAGCTCCAGCGCCAGCTTCGGACCCCTGGGCAGGCCCGGCACCGTCAGCTGTTGCTGTCCCTGTGGCTGCACCTGCCTCAGACCCGTGGGGGGGGCCCACTGTCCCTTCAGCTGCTGACCCCTGGGGTGGTCCAGCCCCCACACCAGCCTCAGGGGACCCCTGGAGGCCAGCTGCCCCTGCAGGGTCTTCAGTAGACCCGTGGGGTGGGGCCCCAGCCCCTGCAGCTGGAGAGGGGCCCCCGGCGGACCCATGGGGAGGCTCTGACGGTGCGTCCCCTGTCCTCTGTAGGGAAGCATGGTGGGGTCATCCATTGCTGGCTGAGGGCGGGAATGGGTGGGGCACAGTGGGATAGCCACAAGTTTGGGGGCCATGGACCATGGCATCCTGAGCAGAAATGACTACGGGCCCCTCACACCGCCTTCCTCACTCAGGGCCAGCCCCTGTCAGTGGACCACCAGCCTCTGATCCTTGGGCCCCAGCCCCGGCCTTCTCAGACCCCTGGGGAGGATCCCCTGCCAAACCTAGCACCAATGGTACTGCAGGTACAGACAGAAGCAGGCTGGGCTGCCAGGTCCTGGGTGTTGAGGGTGGAGAGGCCTCTAGCCTGGCAGGCACTAGGCGGGCCCTGAGTAGGCACCTTCTCTCACAGCAGTTGCAGGCTTTGACACTGAGCCCGATGAATTCTCAGACTTCGACCGGCTGCGCACAGCCCTCCCGGCTTCGGGGAGCAGCACAGGTAAACTCCAGCCCTGCCCCTAGGGCCTCCCCAGGGTCCTTCCACGTGTGTAGGGGATGGGGTGTGCAAGCTCCAGGTGTCAGGATGGAGTGCCTCAGTGTGGGGCAGCTCCTGGGAGGCTGAGAGACCACCCACCCATGACCACCACACACCTGGCTTTGGGTCTCGTTTCTGGTGGGAGGGAATTGGGGCGGCCCAGCGCTGCTTCCTACACTCAGCTGTCAGTGCCCCTGTGCCCCTCGGCACCACATGGCTCTGCTCTGGCTGCTTCTGAGCTTTGACAGTCAGCTGGAGTGCTGGTGGCTGTGTAGGCAGAGTGCTGCCCCATGGGGGCCCACGCCCTGCGCACCACACCCCTGCTCCCAGCAGCCACGGCCCTGCACTGTTCCTCAGCCTCCCTACAGATGTTTTTAGCCCTGGACATCTCCCATATGCTAAACAGTCAGAACCCACTCCACAGATCCAGGAACCCAGGTCTGCAGCCGTGTCCCCTGTAGCCCCTGGGGACCTCGTGCAGCGAGCTGCTTGGGGACTGCAGGTGTCCCATTCAGCCCTCGGAGCCAGGCTCCTACACTGTGCCCGCAGCCTGGTGTAAGCCTTGCCTGCGCGTGCCTCCTGTGCCTGGCTGCCCTTTCTGACTCCTGTGCCTTCCTGCTGCTTCAGGTGAGCTGGAACTGCTAGCAGGAGAGGTGCCCGCCGGCAGCCCAGGCACCTTTGACATGAGTGGGGTTGGGGGCTCCCTGGTCGAAGCCGTGGGGAGCCCCCCACCCGCAGCTACCCCGGTCCCCACGCCTCCCACTCGGAAGACCCCAGAGTCGTTCCTGGGCCCCAATGCAGCCCTTGTGGACTTGGACTCGCTGGTGAGCCGGCCGGGCCCCACAGTGCCAGGAGCCAAGGCCTCGAACCCCTTCCTGCCAAGTGGTGAGCTGGGAGCAGCCCCTCACTTCCCCTGTGCACTGTGCCTGAGACACCTGCTCACTGCTGTCCTCTTTTCCTGCAGGAGCTTCAGCTGCTGGTTCCTCCATCACCAACCCCTTCCAGCCCGCGCCCCCAGCCACACTCACCCTGAACCAGCTCCGCCTCAGCCCTGTGCCCCCCATGCCTGGGGCTCCACCCGCCTACATCTCTCCCCTAGGTGGGGGCCCTGGCCTGCCACCCATGATGCCCCCTGGGCCCCCGGCACCCAACACTAATCCCTTTCTCCTATAATGGGAGTGAGGGCCTGGCCCGGGGTGTGTCTGCCCGCATGTGAATCGGCCACCCAGCCACTCCCTCCGGGCCCACTCACACTACGCCCTCCCCACACCCACCCGCCCTGAGAGACTGGACATAGGGGCAGCCAGGAGGACCCCTGTCCGAGGCATTACAAGGGGGAGGACAGTCTGAGTCCCCCACCAACTTCCTACCGACTGCCCCCCAATCAGTGTTTGAGCCTCATTTCCTTCGCACCCTTGGTGAATCCTTGGTGATGATTATGGCGACTTCGGGAATAAATGACAATTCTCGTGGGTGTGGCTCCCCACATGTGTCCCTCAGAAGCTGACTTGCTTCTTGGAGGCCATGATGCCGGGTCCCCAGGCAGCTCAGGAAACTCTTGGGGCTGAGGCAGTCAGAGGAGTCCAGAGTGGGCCCAGAGTGGCTGAGGACACAGCGACACTAGTGAGTGTGGCAGCATCGTACCTGGTCCAGAAAGGCTCCGCCTCCAAAGCCACTCACATCCACAGGAGCCTGGGGCCCGGCCTGCAGCATGCCTGCTGGAGAGACAGTTGGGCCACGTCGCAGCCTATTCTGATAAGGCGCTCCTCCTCTTAATTTCTATTTCTAGACTTTTACCAGGTGGGCCAATACGGGTTTTCTCCTGCTGCCACCAACGCCTCTGCCCTTTGATTTTCTGGACTTACGCTCTTGTTTCTCTTTGATTCAAACATGCTGACCATACACGAGGGCAGTACCTAGCCAGCTGGTTTCTTGCTGCTGTAGCGCAGTGTGAGTGGAGGTCGCGTGGAGAGAACTGTCTAGCTGCGAGGCGTGAGGACCGGATGAGCTTAAGGGTGCTTGGCTTCCTCAGATGCCAAAGACACGTTTTCTGTGAAGAGCTGAGAACCCCAAGAGATCCAGATGGTCAAGCGAAGGACACTTTCAAGTGAGCGGGTGTCCCTCGTAGGCCTCCAGGACCATTAGGACCATTCAGGGCACTGTTACTCTGGTGTCTCTTTTATCTTTTCTATTTCAAACGATCTTGGGTGTGGCTTTGTTTAATTAATGAAAGCTCAGAACTGCAAAGACCCCAAGACAGCAGCAGGGGCATCCGTGGGAAGAAGGCCCCAGCCCAAGCTCGCCCTCATGCTCAGAAGAAGCAAGCTGCTAAGGCTGCTCAGATAAAAGTGCACTAGTTTCCATGAAAAAGGAAGGACGAATAGAACACAGCGTGGTCAGAGGTTTTGGTACCTAGTGGAGCCTTGGTACCTGGCCCACGCATTTTGCCTAGGAAAAAGAGCTTGTGTCATTGGAGGCTTATGGGGGCGGGCTCCCACGCCCTGCCTCTCCCACCAGCCTAAGTAATGGTGGACCCCACAGAGCTGTGCTGTCTGTCTGCTCAGTGGCTGGCCGCAGGCCACGGACACACCACGGTGACTGGGCTTCCAGAGCAATCGCATGCGCATGCGCATGCGCTCTGCGTTACAGATGCCAGCAGCAGATGGGGGGCGACAGGGTGCAGCCGTTGAGCGGCGGGGGGGCGTAGGGCCTGGGCACCCACGGCGCTTCTCCTCTGGCTGCACCTCCTGCCACTCGCCTCCCCGGACACTCCACCCTTGTCACAAGGTAAGTGTGTGTTGGGGGCAGACGGGGGCAGCCCCGCCCACCTGGAGCAGCCACTCGCCAGCCTCTCCTGTCCCCTTCCTGGACCCCTGACATCTGCCAAGAAGACCT
>PVKA01025118.1:0-33361 GCA_004027165.1 Ctenomys sociabilis
CTGGTTCCATTAAAAAAAAAAAAAATTAAAAAAACAAATTAAAATTAAATTATAGTAGCACACACCAGAAATCCCAAATCTTGAGAAGCTGAGGCAGGAGGATCATGAGTTCAAGACCAGCCTAGGCTACAAAGCAAGTTTTTTGGGGGGCGGGGGGTGTACTGGGAATCAAACTCAGGACCTTGCACTTGCCAAGCAAGCACTGTGCCACTGAGCTATATCCCAGACCCTAGATAGCAAGATTTTTCTTTTCTTTTCTTTTTTTTTTTTGGCAGCGAGGTAGTATTAAGACAGAGACTATGCAGCTCAGGCGGGCCTTAAGCTCATTTTGTAGCCCAGGCCAGTCTCAAACTTACAATAATCCTGCTCAGCCTGCTGAGTGCTGGGACTACAGGCATGCAACATCATGCTTGGCTCCTACAAGTTTAAGGCTAGCCTGAACTACCTAGAAAGACCTGCCTTGAAAAAATTCCAAAACAAACAAAACCAAAAAAAAAAAAAAAAATTGAAAAACTTTTAATGTATTTAACAAGATAAAATACACTGCTGAAAAGCAATAGGATATAAAATATAAACAACATGATATCAAGTATATATAAGATAATATATATAGAAAAAATGAATAAAATTTAAATAGTCTCAGGTAGAATTATAGGCAACTTTAAATTTACTTGGATATTTGGAAGTTTTAAATTCTTTACCTTAATACAGATTATATTTCTAAAAGATATTAATATTTAATGATATGAATGAAGAAGGTTAGAAATTAAAGGGGAAGGTAAAATGTTATTAGTTATCAGCCAATATTCTAAGAATCATATATGAAACATATGCCTTAAAACAACACTTCCAACTAAGGCATAAAAAACATAGTTAAAGAATTAGGAAAACAGAGACGAAAAATATCTCATGTGTCTTTCAGTTTACCTCTTAAAGTCAGTATGAGATTATTCTCATCCTCCTACTTTGTGGATGTTTTGTTCATTTTTGTTTTCTGTTACCTAGGTAATGGCACTTCCACTATTTCCCTTAAAGACTGTGAAACTAACAATCTGGTATTTCTCACTGTCTAGTTTTCCTGACCCTCAGCTTTAAAAGGCCATCTCCCAAAGGGAAAAGCGGCAAGATCTAGAAGCCAAATCAGGAGGCTAAGGAATCTGAGGTTAAGAGTTCTAATCCTGACAAAATATGGAATTTGTCTCTAATTTTGGGAATAAGTTAATTTTCCTGAGTCAGTTTCTTTAATGAAGAAACCTAAAGGATTATTTTGAAAAGCATTTAGGACTATTAATTTTAAAGTTTCTTCTTAATTTTTCACACTACTTCTAATATTTGCATTTTTTGCCTTCTATAAAATATATTCTTCTCTAAATTTTCATTTTACCTGTCAGTATCTGCATGTATTTACAAACTCTTAGAGATAATGGAAAAGGATGTATTTAGAAAGCCCACTGAAAGTAGCACAATGTGAACAGAACTCAATCAAATTAAAGGCAATTTATGAAGGAATAAAAATCCATTCAGTATCTAAACTGGGCCCTTAACAACAAAGAAACTGAACACAACTGATTAATTAATACTTGGTAAGGGTCAGCTGTACAGATAAGATGATAACATCTATATCACAATCTAGCAAATAAAGTTTTATTATGCCTTCATGGCTTGATTTATTTAACTATTTACTACCACCACTGCATTAGGCCTCAGAACTCTTTTCCCTTCTACTTATCACACACTTTTAAATGGTTATCTTCTGACTAGAAAATAAGCTACACTGAATTTGTACAGTTCTCTACTGACTGGTCTTTAGAAGCACTTGATAGCCTTCGGGAAGAAAGGTGTTTTTACAAACATCAGAGTAATTAACCCTCTGCCAAGGCAAGGTGAAGCAATTTCAGTCCTAGGTACACTTCAACTCCTCCTCCTGGTTAACAAGACCAAACACCTCTCTAGTTACCTAAGTGTCTTTCCAATAGGGAAGGCCAAGGAAGCAACACCTAAATTTTTTCTGGATTAACATAGTCATTTGTTGAATGCTTTTTTGTGGTTTACCTACTTAAAAGATGATCAAATCACTTTATACTACCGATGAGAGCAACTACAAAGAACAATTACATAAATCCTCTGCTTTGACTTACCTCATTTTTCTTTCTAATGAAACAAAGCATCAGAAACCACTGTCCTGCCACAATTTCCTTAGTAATCTTAGGCCTACTTCATCATATGAATCCTTTTCTTTAGGAAATCACAAAAATGTATTTCATTCAACATAAGGAATAGGTCACTAGAACACAATTGCACACTTTTTAAAAGTATGCATTTAATCCTATGATCAGAAAATAATCAAGTAATCCTAATAAACAGACTACTCTCATATGGGGCAATCTATCACTTTTTTAGTTTATGTCAGAAAATTTATACAGATTCTGAATTCCAAATCTGTAATTTCTAAATCAAACCAAAGCTTTTTTTATAACTTCTATGCAGAAATATCTGACCTGCACTGACATGAAGCTATTTATTGCCTTTATGCCACTTTGTGTGAATATTCAATTGTTTAAATGCAAGAATATTAAAGTGACTGATACCTGACTGTTGTTGCAGACACGAGGGGTTTTGTGACTCTATATATATACCATATTCATTTAATAAAATCAACACATTTTTAGCACTCTAGTAAAACTAAAGAAGCACTCTAGTCCAAACAGTTTTTGAAAATAGACTGTGCATTTACAATTTGAGCCAATTAAAAGTATTTCCATTCTTTGAAAATCAAAGAGCAATTAAAGCAACAGGATAAGTGGAATGTGCTAAGATATTATTAAAAGAAACTTGTCCTCATCGATAAACGTTAATATGTCCCAAAATATATATGAGACATAAAAATTTTGTCTCAAGGGAAGGAAAATGATGCCATTTTAATTTAAAATAATTTAAAAACAGTATGTGCCTAGATGTTCTTAGATGTTCCCTCTGATTTCAATTCATAAAAAATATATTTGGAGATCTTTGACCATGTCAACCCTGAAAAGTCTACATACAGCACATCCTAAGTACTGAACTCAAGCTTCAGTTTTTGAAAAGTTCTAAAATATTATTTCTCATTTGCAAAGGTTCAATTAACAGTATTAAGGAAATGAAAACACAAATATATGTAGATGCATTTGTCCATTCAGGTTTCATTCTAGCAATCAGCTAGAACACACAAAACTTTTGGTCTCCGTTGAACAATTTTATCAATCTATATACTATCACAAAATGGTGCACATTTAATAAGAGATGTAAGAATGCGTGATTCACTAAGAATATTCAAAGTTAATTACATTAAGAACATTCTGTATAGGCCAGCGAGTTAGTCACTTCTAATTCAAAATGAAAAAGCTTGGACTCATCACTGATTGAACATTTTTATTTTATTCTTAACATTTTTAAATAAATACAGAAACATATTCTTGAGAAATACAACAAAATATACCTCATCTTTTGTTTTAATTTAAGAAGCACAAGCAACATCACATACTACAACCAAATACTGTTCCTATCCCATCAACTTATATCCAGCTCATAAGAAATTGTTATCAAATTCCCACTGTCACATCTCTGGACTTAAGTGATATTTGATGTAGTATAATTAATTTCCTTTATCTTGTGTTTGCAGATAGAGTTTAGACCTTTACAAATTTTTCAACAGGTCTTTTTGTCATCAATAAACAATGAGATGTGTACTAGTTTAATGATGATTCTGATATTCTTTTATTAACTGAATATTATAAATGAGTCCCACTAATACTATTAAAATGTAGAAGTTTTCTTCTTGATCATTTACTATGTTAACTATACTTCTAACTCTCTAAAAGCTTATCTGTACACACATTTGCAGACCTGTTATTCTAATGAGTACAGAGCTCCATTACTGCCAATCCTAGAGACAAATATTCTAAATTTCTAGCAAAGAGTGTCCTGCACTAAAGTAGTTAATGTTAATGTTCTCATTGTTTACCAGAAAGCACTGACAGTAAAACTGACTTTGCCACTCCCGTTTCCTTTTGCTAGGCTGCTGAGCTTTTTTAGCCAATTGACTTTGCTTTGAGGCTATAAATATCTGAAAAATGTTCTGCATTTGATGCTCTTGGATTTTGCATCCATATTTAGCTGTTTGTGGCATGCCTTTGTTTAAGCAGCTCTACCACCCATAAGATCAGTCAGGTCAACATCTAGAAGTCCAAACATTCAGCAGACACTGACTTTTAACTATGAGCAAGGTACCAATCTGTTACACAAGGTAACAGTGAAAGAGATAGCAAAACAGGAATTCAATGATAAACAAGACAGGCTTATGAAAAATTCGAGTCTGATGGGCTCAACTTATAATACTGGAGTAAAACAAATGAAATATTTTACAACTAAAAGAAAATGAAGGTCCAGCTAGCATAAATATTTTCTCAAAGACGTACATTTGTTTACAGAGATAAAGATATATTAGCAGAGTGCCAAACGTTTACACCAAAGTAAAAACAGTGCCATCTTCAACTTTTGTGCAACAAATTAAGAAAATGTTTTTGTTAACAGATTCCCAGAGGAGGACATACTTTTGTGGTTGTTTGTTTGCATACTGATTCCAAAAAGGAGCATATTGCAGATAATGTGAACTGTATAACCACAGCCCTTAAATGCAGCAACCTATTACATCCTCTTTAAAACCCAAAGGACTATTTGACTATTTGAGATAAAATCTATAAGTTGTAGAGGTGGACCCAAGCAATATCCCTACCTTCCTTTCTTGTGAAAATATTCCAAACAAATACTGTACTCTACAAATCTTAACTGGCATTCCTTCCAAAACTCAGTTCATTGACCTTCTCTGATAAAAATACTTCTCCAATTTCCCTGATCAAATCCTAATTTAAATGCATTAAAATAAGGGATTAGTCAATGATTGACTTCAAAAGTCTGGATGGAATTTTAGGCTAAGTTGTAGATAAATAATGGTACTTAGCCACAAAACCAGCCAATTTCAAAACTCAAAAGGCTAACCAATATCAATTACTTCAGGTTCCACATTTCACATAGAGCCAATGAGGTAATATTAAACCTACTTGCCCAAAATAAGAAAATCTATAGCAAAACCAGAATGAAAACCCAAGTATCTCAATGCCCAATTGTAGTCTCTAGCCTTCTAATTTCTGGGTTTCTTTAAAACATGTTAGAATACACTCATCCAAGACTTTAAGCTGTGTAGGAAAATATAGATTAATTTTTTTAAAAAAAAATATAGATGATTCAACATATTTAAGGTCTTGACTACACAAAACACATGGGGAAAAAAGACAGATAAACTAGTATTCTTAAACCAATTTTCTACAATCTAATATTTTTTACTTCAAAAAATTAAAAACTAGCTAAGAACATACCCGAGCCATTCAGATTGTTTTGGAATATTTATACCTAATTTAAAGAGAACAAAGTAAGGGGTTCAGGGAGAAGACTTAGTAAAGTAAGCACTTCCCTGGCAAGTGGAAGGGTCTGAGTTCAATCCCGGGTTCCACCAAAAAAAAAAGATAACAAAGTAGCCTCCAGGATAAGCTTCTTAGAGGAAGTAAAACTACAGAAATAAACAGTAAATAAAAACAACTTCAATCAATTGATAGGGATGGCAAGAAAGGGATGAGGCAATGGAAATTCTGTAGTTTGACAAAGAAATGTGTCAAATGTGTTTGGGTGTGAATATGTGTGTATGTACAATATTACTCTATGTTCTACATTTTATGTAGAAACTTAGAGCCAGGAAGTTAAAACTACTTTACTCACCCAAAATTAAACAAGTTACAGCAAATCGGAATGAAAATCCAAGCTCTCAACCCCTAGCTGAATGCTACAGACAAAGTTCCCAAATTCTAGATATCCATAAAACATGTTAAACACATGTGTGTAAATGTTATACATATAACAAATCCTGCCCTCAACAGAATATAAAAACAGTAACATAGTTGTACAGGTTTCACGTAAACAAAGTTAACACAAGATATAGAAGGCCCAGGATTATAAATACTGAAATATTCTATTATCACTTATTTGTATAAAAAACTGTATGCTAAAGAAGTCTGTAAGAATAAGAAACTGAATAAAATGTAATCATAGCATATGCTTACTCAAACTCATTTCAGATTCTCATCAACCTATAGGATTAGTGGGCAAATGAAAAATCAGGCTCAAATTTTTAATCTTATCTATTGAGAATGAACTGGATAACCTTGTATCACTTTCCACTTCTTTGCTTTAATTCTTCCAACACAACAGAATTAAGGCTGAAAAACACAAACTTTCAACAAAACACAGAATGGTCCATACATAATGGTCATTCACAAGAAATGGTTTAAGAAGAGTTGCTCAATTTTTATAAAGGAAAAGATCATTTAGAGATCATTTAATCCGATCCACCCATTTTATAAAACATCATGGTCCAAAAGAGTTCCAAATGTGTCTCAAATCACTTAGCTACTTGGTGGCAAAACTGAGACAAGAATTTGATAGACAGTGATGGGTATGAATCCAATTGAACTATTCAAAAGACAACTTCTACACCAACGTCACTCTTGAGTGGTAAACAGACCCTGGTGAGAAAGATGAAACCAAAACAATTTGGTTCTTGGTCACCACAGACTTAAGTGCATGTGACTGTGTAAGGGCTAGGTGCTTCAAATTTGCCATTTTACATGCAGCCACATTACTAATGTCTCTGTGATCATGTGAGCTAAGTGATAAACAGTTTGTTATTTCAACATTTTGGAAAGCCACAACTAAACCTCGAATATCAGGCTATGGGTTTTCAAAACCAGTATGGTTATAATGCTGCAACTACAAGTCTCACCCTAATAAAATCTCATCATTCAGTTTTAATTAAAAAGGCGGTTACTAGGACGCACACAGGGAAAGTTTTTGTGTGTTCATCACTTTTAACCTGCTGAGTGGCAACCCAGGCACTTTACTAATAAACCAGGAACAATACGCAATCTAAAACAATCCACACATATTGGAATAAGGGGTTACCTTTGGAGCGTGAAACTCAGGAAAAGGTTATAGACAAGTCTGTTCCACCAAATAAATAATGCGAGTTTTAGTGTATTTTGCTTTTTATTTTTCTAATTAGCTTTTCTTCCGCTAGGCTTTCTCATACATCTACTTGCCTCATTCAACAAGAGAAAGAAATGAAACTCCATTCACATGACTTCCACAGCTTTGTTCCATCATACCTTCTTGAAGATCAGTGGGCAGTCCCCCTGAAGTAATCACTCCTGAAGTAATCACCCTGAAGTATTCACCTGAAAATTTTGTCGGCATAGACCAACTTCATAAACTCCCTGCGGGTGCCTGAAAGAGTTAGATCCAAAGACTACACTGGCTCACATTTCCACCCAGGTGCTAATCTGGATAAACTTGTCAGAAATGCATCCCCCACTCCCAAAACAAGAGACAGGGGACGTTGACCCGGGATAGATAGAGACCAAGAATAGGAAATGAGACCACAGAAATGCGTGTCAATCCAGGCACAGACAAGAAACACCAGCCCGAAGGACGGCCTGTGGTCCTTACCGTACACTCGGACCCAGCTCTGTTGCTGGCACACGGACTCCAGAAGGATCCGATCCAACATGCCACCGGCCACGGCTCCACTGACTGGGACAACTGCTTCCAGCTCCTCAGGGGGCAGCGGCGAGTCAGAGTCCAGCCCCGGGAACATCTCTGGCCAGGACAGCGCCTCTGCGGCTCCTCCGGACGACGGGGAGAGCTCCATGGTGCCGGGGAGGGACGCGGCGGCCGGGCGGGCGCCCGGTCTGCGGGAAGGGGAGGAGGGCGCAGCAGCGGGGACGCGGACGCCGCACACCTCCGTCCCCGCCGCCCACAGCCGAGGGCCGGGCGCCGCAGCCCACCTGCGGCCAGAGGGAGGAAGCCCGACCCGGGCTGGGTCCGGGCTCAGGTGTGGTCCCTCCCGGGAGGGCACGCTCGCCCTCCCGCCCTCTCGGATCCGCCCTCCTCAATGCCCGCCGGCGTCTCCCGCGGTCCGCCCAGGCTCGCGCCGGAGAGGGCGCGGGGCCCCGCAGGGCTGGGCTTGGGGGCGTCGCCGCCAGGGGCCGCCCCCTCTGACCGGCTCCCGCTGCCGCCGCCTCAGGGGCTCCGAGAGCCGGCTCCCTCAGCCTTAAGGGGACGGTGGCCCCAGGCTTTAGCCCGCCAGTCCGCTGAAGCCTGCTCAGGAATGAACCGGCCCGCCCCCCTAACTCTCAGGCCAGGGCTCCGGCCAAGGCTTCGGCTCGCGCTCTGCCGAAGATTCCACAAGCCCGGCAGCCGCGGCGGTGGCGGCGGCAGGCGGCATCCCAGGGTGATAGACCGGAGCAATCGAAGACCGAGAGCCTGGCCGCGTGTGCAATCGAGTAACGCCGCGGAGAAGGAACTGCTACTGAAGACAGGAAAAATTGAGCACCGAGTTTTTCATCTGACTCGGCGCCGCCCACTTTTCAAAAGCCGTCTCGGGAAAGCCTAGCTGCGCGGTCTGGGTCTCCGGAGCTGCTGTTAGGTTTAGAAACGGCTTGGGGAGGCGGGGTGCGGGAAATTTAAAAGGAAGGAAAGGAACTTCCTTTTCTTCTCACTTGTTTCCTAGTTATTTATTTATTTATTTATTTACTTCTGAAACATTTCTTTCTTATTGGACAAAAAGATTGAAGATTGACGGCTTCATTTTAGTCACCCTAGGGGAAACGCCCCCGTCCTTCTCTAAAAGGAGAGTTGACAGCGAGTCTGGCTGGGATTGTGGAATCTGTACAGGATCCGCGCTCAGCTCCCGGTCTGCTCTGAAGCTGTCATCAGCTTAGAATAGCATGGTTAAGAAATGTGGTGTGGACGGATGAACGGGCCTACCAAATGAAAGACTCAGAAGCCCAAAACTATTAAGCAAACATCCTTGCTTTTTTGCTTTCTTGCTTTGCCTTTGATCTTTGTGCAATTTTTATTTTTGGGTTTTTTTCCTCTAATGGTATCACTTGTGTTTTAATTTTGGTTTATTTGTAGAATGACTCCTTCCTTGACCTTGACTTTTATGTACACCTAAGGCAGGATTCATTGGTTCAAATTTAAGAAAAATAAGCAAATAATAATTATAATTTTGAAACTGGACACTAACAACTAAAGTCGTGCTTTGGTGGCTACTTAAAATGGAACAGGATTTTTCCATAATTACTTGTTCGTTTAATACAGCTTTTGAAAAGTCTTGTTTAACGTTTCCCTCCCATTGCTTCTTACTTTGCACCATCAGACTGGCGTGCAAGGTAACATTTTGTTTTCTGGTTTTGCAGTATATTGGTGTGTTACATTTTATCAAGTGCTTTTTGTAAATTTCTCCCAACTCTTACTTTGAGTAATAGCATTTCAAACAAGAACTGGCTTAAGTGATAATCTCCTCTTGCTTTTTGTTTAATAGGTGAAGAAACAGGAACAGGCAAGCTGCCCTGCAAATCAGCCGCCAGTATAAATGATTTTTAAATTTATAAAATTTAAAACTGTAACTTGATGATACTGATTACTTCAACTTTCCCTTCAAGAATCCTTTGCGATTAAGTTTGTTGATCCGTTGCTTGGTGATATGTTGGAGAGATCTTTTCTGATATTTACAGCTTTGCTTGCTTACTACACAGTCAGTCTTCCAAGTCTAAACTATCATATGTGCTTTTGTGAATTCAGTGTTGAAGCCAGAAAGCTACAGGGCTCAACTCTGAGCAGAGCTAGAGCATTTTCATTTATACTAAACTACTATTGATGTCTTAGTAACATAAATTAGAAAATAAGTCAATAATGGGCATCAGATGTACAACTTTGAGTTTCTCTTTATTAGTATATAAGGAGTTCAACAAAGCAATTATCTTGAGAGCAATATTAGCAGTAGTATATGAAATACAGATTATTTTCCCAAAAATTTATTCTCTCAGTGGCACTACTACTACTATTTTGGGGACTGAAGAAAAAAACCTCAGACAACCCACATTAATCTTATTTTCTTAATAATTCTGTTTTCTTCATCCTGACCATTAAAGACTAAATACTAGTCCCTGCTTCACCTCCGTATCCTGACCCTAGACTAGCTGTGTGTCATTATCTAATTACCAAAGTGATATTGTATCTGTGATTTATATGATGTTCTGGATGGTGAAGACCAAAATAAAGCAAGATCTATATAACAAAAAATGTAACTGTTGTATTTGACAAGGTCAGTCAAATTCCCTCAAGATTTACCCTGAAACCCTGTACAGCAGTTTGCAGATCCTATGTCAGTGTCAGCATGTGGATGAGTCATGGCCATTGCTTGACCTATTTGCTCTCTGTGAAAGCCTGAGAGAATGTTTTCTCTCTAGGTGTCTCTACTTAGGCACACTCTACATCATCAATCACTTTCCTCTGTGACCCTATAATCTCCTTGATCAGAAAATTTGGGACACCACTGAGTTATAGGACATAATGAATATTTTTAAACACCATTTAGCCAATGAAAGAAATTGAAATACAGAACTCCATTAAGCAAACTACCTAAACACAGATAGTTAGTAAACTAAGATTGAAACTAGCCTTCTAATTTTTTAATTTACCAGTGAGTCTGGACTCTGGAAGCATTTTCTTCCTTAGCAGGTAATGTTGTTCTGATATTTGGGGGGGGGGGAGTAAACATTTTGCTTTTTAGTATTATCATTAAGAAAAAATATTGGAGAACAACAAAATATAAAAGTTATAAGCCAATGTGCATTTCTAGAAGGCAGCTAATCCAACCTTATTTATAACAGTTGCATCTCCATATGGAAATCCCAAATTTTAATGCAAAGAAAGTCAATCTCAGTGCCTGTAAACAGCCCTTTGTGTATGAAGTACAAAAGAACTGATGTCTTTTTAGCCCTCTTCTTATTTCTTCATTGTCTAGAACTTTGCACCCTAATTTCTCAGGTTGATCTACATATTTATTGACACTGAAACATCCAAGTCAATCAAAAATTAGAAACTATGAAGGAGATAATTATGTACCATTGTTAATAGTGTTAGATAAGCAAAAGCTGGCAACAGTCAAAGATTTCCAGAAAGAAACCAGTTGTTGTTTGTAAGTGCATATTACTAGTGTAAAGGAGGTATGAATATTTGGAATTGTGGCTGTCACAGCTGACTGAGGGCCACATTCATGTCCAGGTTTCTCTACTCATTTGTCAGCAAACAAGCATATAAGAGGTTCCATCTTCATAAATGCTTTCAACTAGTTTCTTTCAGACTACATAGTCTCTTAGACTATGTAACACCACCTCTCAGCAGCCTGTCTTCAAAAGAATAATATGTCAGGCCAGTGAGATAGCTCAGCAGACTAAGCACTTGCTTTGGCAAGTGCAGAGACCAGGGTTTGAGCCCTAGTCTCTCTTCCAGAGCATGCTGAGCCAGCCACCAAGTCTGGGCGTGGTAATCCCAGTGCTGAGTAGGCTGAAAACAGGAGGATCACCTCAAGTCCAAGTTGTGTAGGGAGACCCTGTACCAAATACATAAATAATAAAAAAGAGTAATATGCAGCTCTTAAACTGTGGTTCATCAGTCTTTGCTTACTATGACACAGTGGTATATTATTATCCCAATTATTTTCTGTAATATGGTCCATAGTGGAAAGAAAGAAGACACTGCTCAAGATTCTGTTCTGTCTTCCTTCTACCTCAGTCTCCAACTACCTGGTAATCTATGCAGTTCTTTGATTACACCTCTCACTTGGGTAATGTTGACTTTGAGATACCCATCTCCAGTCCCATCTATAGTCCAGGCAGGAATTTGTAAATATTGAACAAGTCTATCAAGATATGCTTCCTGCACCTCACACTCATGTCTGAAAAATAAGTCCTTTCCCCTTGCCCAATACCTTTCCCTTCTTGAATTTCCTTTGTATATTACTGGAACTAGTAGGTTCTATTCAGACTTGCCAAAACAGGGAGTTGTCTGTGAGTTCTGTCCTCCACCCTCAGTTGCACAGATCCAACCCTGCTTTCTACTCCTACTAATACCATTCTAACTTGGATTCAGTTTTTACTAGCATAATAGTTTAGTTAACCTAAATTATAGTTCAGATCAGGTCATATCTCAGAAAACAGCTCCCTGTCATGTGTTACATAAAATGCACTGTACCCAAGCTTAACAGTGCCTCCTAAATATGGTCCCAAGCCACAATTGTCACCTCATTCTTTGTCTCATTTCTTCCTTCCTTTTCAGCTAACTGAAATGGCACACTCCAAATACAGGTAACAGGTATTTTGCCCCATTGTCATTGCCTAATTTTTTTTCTCCACCAAGCATGTCCTTTACTGCATTTCTGACTACCAGAAACTGACCAACCCCATCAAATGCCAGTGTCTTCCATCAATCATTCCCTGTCCTCCAAGCTGGAGGACAAGCAGTGATCACAGCTTTCCTATGCCTTTGTCTCTGCCACTGTTCCAAAATCAGCTACAGTGTATCTTGTAGTATAGTCTTATGCACAATTCTTAATACTATTGAGTCATAAGCATGCTAAGGGCAGAGACCTTGTTTTACTCATGTTTATCGCTCATAATGCCTTTTATATATCAACCCTTCAATGAAACCTTTCTATCCTGCATCTCTTCATTTTAAAAATAAACATACCTTGTAAAGCATAGTGACCAGCACTTGTAGCCCAAGTACTAAAAGGTGAGGTAGGAAGCTGCTTAAGCCTATAAATCTTGAGACCAGAGTGGACAACATAGAACTTGCTCAACAGAAACAACTAAGCGAACAAATACATCAATAATAATACACCCAGGAATATACCCTACCCAAGATCACAGATCTGAATCTCAATTCATCAGCCCCATCAGAAGACTGATTCCTTCCCACCCTTTTCTGTGCTTCTCTAAATGGATATATTTCTTGTTGATGAAGGTTTTCTCAGTAAGGTAATTTTATTCTTTTACATATTATTTAAGTTTAAAGCACTTGTACCACATTCCTAGCCCCACATATAATTTTAGCAAAATTATACTTTTTTTAAAAACCAAAGGACCAAACAGAGACATCAGAGAAACATCTGGTCTGATTCACCAGGGGAGCAGCAGCATTTCTATTTATACATGAGCACAGCCCTATCTTTGTAGCTCTCAGCTGTTGCTCATTGCTCAGTATGTTCCCCTTTTCAACCTTGTCTGTCCCTCATCAAGATAGCATCCTCATCCTGAGTCTTGAGCAGAATCTAATGCAACAAAAGAAAATGTGTCCCTTACTCCCTAGAAGGGTCTGTGTTTTAAAGCGACTATTTTTCTGCTTTCTCGTTCTCTTTGTTTTACACTGTAAGACAGCAAGTCTCAAGTGGGTGAGTGGCTGCCAGTCATTCTGCTGCATTCTCAGTAGAGAGAAGCTGGATAAAAACCAAAGCTATGACGTAAATCAAGTTTGGAAGCACATCCGGTAAAAAAGAATTGCCCTGAATGGGGCTACTGGGGTTGGTGGGAGCATTAGCTTTCCTCATAGTAACATTTGATAGTGATTATAAATTAGAAATTGAATGATCTTAGCCAGGCAGGAATTGGTACCAAAAATATAAAATATAAAAATACTTAGGAATCTGTTTTGGTCTTGCGAGAGCCCTTTTCTACTGGCTCATGTTCTCTAAGAGAAGCCCACTGCTCATGCTAATCGGTGGCAATATTGTTTGGTAAAGCAGTGGAACAGGCCAGAAACAAAGAGAATTCTACCAGTCACTTCTTGGCAAAACCTCCTTCAAAATGATGACCTCACCTCAACACTCAAGTACAGGAATGCAAAAAGAATAAAAACACTCAGATGGAACCACAACAGCCTCTGACATCAGGGCCTAATTAAAACCTTTAAGGATCCTAAACACTAACAATAGTGAAGTCACCCACACCATGTGATTTTTTTTTAATTGCAGACTATTAGGAAAATTAACAAATTTCTGATATTCCCTCCAGAGACAACCACTATATAATTTGCATCAGAAATGACAAACATCAAACTTGAAAATTTTTTTTTTTTTTTTTGTCTTTTTGAGACAGGGTCTCACTATGCAGTTCAGTCTGGCCTTAAGCTCACTTTGTAGCTCAGGCTGGTCTCGAACTCACAACAATCCTCCTGCCTCAGCCTCCCGAGTGCTAGGATTACAGGCCTGCGCCACCACGCCCGGCTTCAATCTCTATACTTTTTTCTTGTCTTACTATATTGGTGAGGACTCCCAAGTACCATCTTTTTTTTTTTTTTTTTTTACTTTTAAGGAAGAGTCTATAGGGTGTTCAGGGTCTCACTACTAGATTGGACTTGTAGTGATCCACCATATACAGCCTCCCAAGAGCTGGAATTACAGGCTTGTGCCACCACACCCAGTCTCAATTGCTGTCTCAGAGAATCCCCAGGTGCTGGGCCAGCACAGCAGGCTTGGGGATCCAACCCCCGACTTCTGTGCCTACTTGCAGACACTTTAATCTGCTGTGTTATTTGGCCAGCCCCCAAGAACCATCTAAAATGAATACAATATCCATGTCTTTTCCTGAATTTCAACAGATTGTTTCTACTATTTCATCATTAAATGCAGTTTTGCTATTGTTTTAATATTTAGGATGGTCTGGTATATTCCTAGCTTTTTATAAAGGATATTTTAAAATCATCAACTGAATGTTAAATCACACTGTGTTCTTACTGTATATATTGAGATAATCATTTAATTTTGTCCTCTAATAAGCATCAGATGAATTGTATTAATATATTTCAAGAAATAAAATATTTATTTCTGGAATCAAACCATCCTTGATTATATTATATTTTAATGAGTTGCAAATAATTTATTTATATTTTATGTATCTATGTTTATATGAGAGACTAGTCAATATTTTTCCATCTGATATTACATTTTCTTCTTTAAATTGCATCCAGCCTTTAAAATAACCTCTAAATGGATAAATTTAAAGTATTTTCCTGCAAGTTCTATACTATTGCACTCCATGTTACATTTGGAACAAATGATTGCTTTTGTAAACTTTATTCTTGAAGCTCTTCAGTTTAGGAATTTGAGGCCAGAATATAGTCATCATTCTTTCATACATTTCTGATCATCTCTTTTCTGTGATCTTATCTTCTCTCTGGCATCTCCCTTCACTACCCTTTTTCTTATTTTAAGATGTCCTCTAGATTATCTGAGGTACCCTCAGTTTTTCAACTACTACCTGTACAGAGATTTAATTCCAGGGCTCCATCTTCCGTCTATATCTCTCCTAACAGTCCTAGAATTTTCTGTCTCATTCAGGCTTCTAAGAGCACCTGGGACTTAATATGTTTAGAATGCAGTGTATCTTCTTCTCCAATAAACAACTTTTTCTCCCTTTTGTCAGAAACTTAGCTCATGACTTCCTTATCCATACTTGTCATCCAGCAGAGAATTCTTTGGTTACTTTTCTTCTTCATCTTTCAAATTCAATCAATTATTATCCTCTAATAGTTTAAATTCCTAAACAACCTTAGATGTGTTCTTGCTGCTCCACCTTCATTGCCCACATTTTAGACCTGGATTAGAATAACAATTTTCTTACAAATTTCCTTTGTTCTGTCTATCTTACATGTGAGCACAAGTGTAATCCCGGTTCACTGTTCTCTTCATAGATACTGATTTTGCCATGCCACTTTTGTGCCTTAAAACCGTTGTGCATTTTTATATTGCAGAAAGGTGGTCAATGCTTTTTAATATTGCACTCAAGGTCCACCATTACCTGTAGAAGTCCCCTGCAGGTTCTCATCTCGGTCCAAGAAGTCAATATTTGTGATCCCAAAGATACATTATTAGAATCCCACCAAGTTAATTCCAATCTACCACTCCCAGTGCAACCCACAGTAAAAGTAAAGACACTAAAACATATTTACAATTATTGGGGAGCCTAGGGGCCCTGAGCCCAGCCATGAAGATGGCTTTCTGGAACAAAGAGGTTGATCCAGGGCCACGCCCTGGTTTTATTCAGTGGAGGAGAGGCTTGACGAGGAATGACGGAGAATTGTGGGAAGTGGGTGAGTACTGTGAGCTGAGCTAGTTAAGCTAGCTCCGCCATATGCAGAGAGGGTATGCAGAGAAAGTAATTTGTTTTATGCTATTGAGATAGTATCTATGTTTTTGGGGTCTGATGCTTCAGCTCTGATGCAATCTTTCAAACCCCAGGAAGTCATAGTCTCTTGTCTCGAGGCTGGATCCCAGCTGGCAGCACGGAGCATTGGCACTTTGTCCTGTCACATTAAAGAGCAGCAGGTGTAGGTTACCAGGGAAACACACATGCCACCTTCAAAGACTATCACCAGACCATTATACATTGCTTAAGGCCAATTGAAAGAATAAAGAGAAGTCCTAGCCAGCTCTGTACATATCAATACAAGGAAATAGAGTCAGACTCAGCCAAAATGCAGATAATCACTCTTCTTTCAAAGAGAGATGCTCAGGTGGTCCTCCACAATTATCTATCACTTTTTCTCTAGCTTCATTTGTATCTTAATCTTGTCTCCAGTACTCAAAACTGCTTATATCTTCTATGCTTTTTTCTTTCCATCCTTTGCCTATACTGTCCCTTCTAGAAGGTGCACCTCTACTTTGCCCCTCCTGTTCCTGTCCCCAATCCAGCTTCCCTCTCCAATCTCTGCTTAACTCCTCTCATCTTTTAAGCTCCAACTCAGCTGTCAGCTTGAAGGGCCACACTTAACCCTGACCCCTCCTGAAGGCTTCACTAAGTGCCTCACTTCAATGATCTCATAAAAGCCATGATTGCTTTTATGCTTTGCACTTACTGCATTGCACTGTAATTATATTTGTTTATATATCCCCACTGAACTGTAAACAGGAAACTCACCAAAAGGAGCAATTGGGTTTTATTCATGCTTGAAGTTCCAGAACTTAGAAGACTCTTTGGCACATAAATATTTGTTGAATTCAATAAGTAAATTATTTAGTTGAATTGAATATGCTATTCATGGAAAATTGTTGGTTTTTCTGTCCACTAGTACTTAAAAGTTTTTGTTGGCTTTTTACTACATTGATTTTAGAAAATTAATTTTTATTATTCTGGATAACCAACTATAAAAATAAAATAGAAACAAAAACAGAGAACTATCATTGTAACTTCAGCATTGGACTATGGAGGAAGCCACAGAGTAAAATTGAAATAAATAGAAAGATGATAGGAGTGGACTAAAATTTCAATGCACAATACCTATTGTATTAGTCAGCTCAGGCTTTTATATCAAAGTACCATAGCATAGGTGGCTCAGAAACCACAGAAATTTATTTCTCACAGTTCTTCTAGCTGGAAGTACTAGATCATAATGCCAGAGTGGCCAGATTTTGGTCAAGACAGGGCCTTTTTCCTGGTTGCTGACTATTATGTCTTACTGTATCCTCATATAACAGGAAAATGGCAAGAAAACCCTAAACCTCTTTTTATAGGGGTGCTATTTCCATTCATAGGGGCACCATTCTCATGACCTAATTACCTCCCCAAATCATACCTCCTGTTAACATCACAAAGGGGGAGAAGATTTCAACATATGAATTTGAAAGTGGAGGTTACAAACATTGCCTCTACTGCACTTGTCATCTCTGGCTACAATTTTTACTACTAATATGAGGAGGAGTGATTAATATGCATCAGCAGAATCACTCTGTTAGTGACTTTTGGATTGTTTGTGAAATCAAATACTGTGTCACCTTGGAGTATATAGGAACTTATCTGGAAACTGAAACCCTGTCTTACAAAAAAAAGTCAATGTTCTTTCCTAACTCCCTGCATTTCCTCCAGGCTGACCATTCTCTTGGCAACTCAAGGATCTGATTTCTGGCCTCTGCTGAATTCCCCTTCTTCACTCAGCAGCATGCAGCTGTTCCTTTATCTTCTTTTGGCACTGACCCAAGGATGATTTACAGACCCTCCTCAATTTCCCACCCCAAATTCATGTGAGGCAGCTGCGTGTGATAGATGCTTCCTGGAAATTCAAAGATAGTGTTTGCCATATGTGGGGAGGCTATATGGCAAATATGTAATACACCTCAGCAGCCAATTTAAAACTGAAAATTCATTTTCCTTGTTCTATTTCTACCAAGCCAAGCATAAGTCTATTGGCATTTTCTCAGCCTTCTCTCCCATATTTTCTCCTCGCTTACCTCTTCTCTCTTCTTCCTATATCTCCCAGTGGTGTTTCATGCAGAATGGTCATTGTGATCTTTTTATTGTTTCTTTCTGACACATAGGGACTCATCCACCACCTCATAAATGTCTCTCTGGATTTCATTCTAAACAATGATAATTCCTTACCTATGAAGAATTCTATATGTCAATTTGCCAAAGAATTAACCTTTCATTCCCTCCCTCCATATCTATTCATAGTGTATGTATGTTTGCTTCCGCAATATTGAATAAATAAATGAGAGGGGTATCTAGATAGATAGATAGATAGATAGATAGATAGATAGATAGATAGATAGACACTCAATATTGATTATTTTAATCCATGTGATTATTTCTTCTCAGGTCCAGTTTTTGTTTTATAATAAAGTCTTATAGAAAAGAGCACCTTCAATTATAATGATTGGTGTTGGTTGCATCAAACAACATAGGTAGTTATCTTATTGTTCAATTTGTGACAGTCAAACTAAGTGGTAATTTTGGCAGATTGGTCTGAATGGAACCTTCAAATAGTCTCAAAATATTGCCTTCAAGTAAGCTGTCCTTGTATTTGATGCACGTGTAGGATAAGAGCCTAGATGGTATTTCCTCTTTTCAAAAGATCTCACTTCATTCTTGCCAGTAAATATTTGTCAAGAGCCTATTTTAGTCCAGGTACTTTGATAAACTTCCGTGGAGGTTCTATTCTGGTTGGGAATACAATTAATAGGAAGAAAATAGATAATAACATATTGTTGTAGGTTATATAAGGGAAGCCAACATAGTGAATTGATGCAGCATGTGTGGGGGTAGAGGCCACTGTGGATAGGAGAGCTAAGGAAGTCTTTTGTGTTAGATTGTCATTTAGTTACCAAAGGCCCGAACAAAATAATTTAAAGGAGACAAGACTTATTTTGACTGGCAGTTTTAGGGAATCTAGTTCATGTTGACTAGCTCCATTGCTTTTAGGGTGGCAGCGAAGCAGAAACATCATGACTGAAGAGTATAGTGTAGACAAGCTGCTTATTTCGTGACAACCAGAAAGCAGAGAGGACTAGGAACAACCAGAGAAAGAAGGTTCTGGGGAACAGAACAGAGCTCCATCACCTACCTCCTGCAAGTGAGCCCCACCTCACAGAAGCCTGTTTAGCTATGAATTTACCAGCGAATGGAGCCATGGATGAGTTGGTACCACATGATCCAATCACCTTTCTAGGCTTCACCTCTGAGCACTGCTGTATTGGACACCAAATCCTCAATATATGGGTCTTTGAGGGCCACTTCATATTTATACCATGACATCCTGTTTGAGCCTTGACCTGTTTCTAGAGACTTTAGTGATGCGAAGGAACCAGTCATGCAAAGGAAGGGGAGGCCAGTTAAGAAATCATTGTATTAGCCTTGGTAGGAAATAACAATGAATTGGACTGGGGTAGTGGCACTGGAAAGAGTGGGAAGGAGATACAGTCAGGTATACTTTGGAGAAATAATTACAGTAGTATTTGCTGCTAGGGCATCTATTTGGGGTGAGGGGGAAAAAAATCCGAGATAACTTCTATGGAGCTTATAATGTATATTGCATTTTGACACTAAGATGGAAAAGAGTAGGAGGCGTGTGAGTAGAGAAGTGTAGTGCTCCATTTAGGACCTATAAGTTTGAGATGCCTCTTGCACATTCAAATGGAGATATGTAAGTCTCCCAATAGAATCTGGAGGCTGGAAATACATATTTGGAGTAATTAACACAGAGATGCTATTTAAAAACAGAATTGAATGAGTTTTCCTAAGGAATGAGTTATGCTTAGAGAAGAGTATGGGGAACTAAAATACTCCAACATTTAAAAACTAGATAGAAAAACAGAGGGCAGAAAAGGCCTGAGATGGAGCATCCAGAAAGCCAGGATATAAACACGAGTGTGGAACCTCAAAACTCAAGTTTTTAAAAAAATGTATTTAGTTGTTTCAGAGTCTCACTGCACAGCTTGGATTTATGGTGATCCTCTTGCTTTCAGCTTTCCCAGTGCTAGGGTTATAGGCATTCACCGCCACTCCTTGACTCTGGCCAGCTCAGCCCAACCTGGAGCTGGGTTGGTGTGGCATGTGGTGCTGGGGATCTAACTTCAGTCCCTGCACTTGCCTAAGCTTGCCTAAGCAGGTATTTTAGTCTGATGAGCTATCTCGCTGGCCCATCAGTCAATTATTAAGCTAGGGACAGAAATCCATTTCTATTATACATTGTATTACCAGTAGAAGACTGTCCCAGTATACAAGTTTACTTAGCCTGAATATACAGGTCAAGAAAGGTACCTAATACCAGACCTTTCAGAAAAAGTTTTACAACCCAACAGGGACCTGAAGAGGCAGCAGATCAATGCATTTCCCACGTATTATGGTTCTTCCAGGCTTGTGATTGAACATGAAGTCGTAGGCAGTGAACAAGTGGCTTTGAGCTGCCTCGGTGTTGGCATAGAGTTGTTGGCTGGTTCTTGGTGGATAATTCCAAAAGATCTTTGTGATGAGAACAAAATGTAAAAGCATGATTATAAAATTAGTATGAGACTTTCACAATTTTCTGTGGGAAAAGCTGGATTGTCTGTGTTAATTTTTACCTAGTTCTCTTTTAGCAGGAGGCATTGATCACTAGGAATAACAAGTGGTGCATCTTTGTCACCAACCCTTGATAAATAAGTCTAGTACCCAATGGAAAATAGACATACAGATGAGGGAAAAATCCAACTTCTAATTTTTCTTTTTCTATGAAAAATAATGGCATTCTAGAGAGCATTTTCTTGATGGCAACCAGTGGAGGCTATAGCTATTTTGATATTGGCTGTTTTATGATAGTAGACACACAGCTTTGATACAGTCATTTTGATGCCAAGAACATCTTGATGTGGTTGTCTTGATGTGGCTGTTTTGATATTGGGAACATTTTGACTCTGCCTAAAAACAAATGAATAAACTTTTTGCTTAGAAAAAAAGTACCAAGTAATGTGCATGACAGATATCCTCATCTACTTCCTGAACCCCTTATCTAATCTCTTATTCTATAAAAATAATTCAGACTATAGAGGTAGACAGTGTAAACCACTGAAGCTGGAAGAAGACATCTAGCACTTACTAAGAATCAAACTCATGACCTTGCACTTGCTATGTAGGTGCTATCCTGGAAGAGAAAGATGATTGCAGTGAAGCTAGACTCTGATTTTGAACCATCCTGATTTGTCTCCTCCCCCTGTCCCTCCTCCTCCTCCTCCTCCTTCTTATATTTGGTACAGGGTCTCACTATGCAGCTTGGATACATAATGATCCTCCTGTTTTCAGCCTCCCCAGTGCTAGGATTACATGTGTGCACCACCACTCCTGGTCTCAGTGGTCAGCTCAGCACACCTAGGGGCAGGGCCTGTGCAGCATGCAGGACAGGGATTGAACTCTGGTCCCTGCACTTGTCTAAGCAGGCTATTAGTCCACTGAGCTATCTTGCTGGCCCTCTGACTTACCTTTTGAAGAAGTCATGCAATATGTTTTTACAACACTGAAAGGGATTCAAGGGGTCCTTTGGTACAGCAAACCTGTCTCCCTCTCCTCAAGAGACTACAAGAGCTGTCTGATCATTCCTAAGATATATCCTGTTGAATGCAAGACAGTGCTACTAAGCAGAGCAATGAAGCGAGTCATAGCACCATGCACCTAAGAGGAAGCAGCAACCTGGGTCACCACATGGACCAGATGTGGGAATAGAGGCATTGGATGGTTGGGTTTTGATTTGACTCAAGGCAGATATTTTATCATTCAAGTGTTACTACAGCAGGGAAAGTCAAATATCTTGGTTTAATTGTCCCACTTGTATTATGAAGGATCCAATTGTTCTGTCATATTGTACCTAATAGTTCAATGGAGAATATAAACTGAATTCCCTCAAAGTAAGTGCTTCTCTCTAATAATTCCCTCTTCAAACAAAAATAGAACTGAAACATTTACTCTGGCAAGCCAATTGAGTCATTAATATGATTAAACATATAATTTTTCCAGTGCTAGGTGTTCATATCACTTGTGCTTATGAAATAAAATATTAAATATTTTAAGAAGATGTCTATTTGTCAGTATTATTTCTTTAAATATTTGAAATGTTATTAATTTAATTATAAAATGTTCATGGAGGACATTTATTGAATGATATGTAATATGAAAACTTATACAGTGTGTATGACATTTTTCCTAGAAATATTAATTTCCTCTCTCCCCAGACCCATTTGTCTCATCTTCTATTGCAAGGGTTTTCTATCTTACTTTAGTTTAGTTCTTTCCAAATACTCTAATTTTAATTTTGGTCAGCAAATTCATATTTAATACTATTGTGCACCAATCTCTGCTAAGAACTGGAGGGAACAAGAAAATGAATAAGAAACAGCTCCTACCCTCAGGAAATATATCAGGGAAGATAGACTTGGTATTACCAAGTACAGAACAAACAGTGACATTGCCAGTTACTTTTCTTGTGCAGGAAAGTATCATTTGATAGGGCTGGGGTCATAGCTCAGTAGCAAAGTGTATGCTTAGTATGTGCAAGGCCCTGGGTTTAATCCCCAACACCACATAAAAAATAAACACAAAAAGCAGAGAACAAGACAACATTTAGTCAGTTGGGCTGTAGTTGCATGGAATAGCACTCACCTAGTATGTGCAAGGTCCTGGGCTCCATGTCCAGCAGCAGAAGGATAAATACATAATAAATATCATTTATTAAAAGCCAAGCCAGGCATTGTGGCACATGCCTATAATTCCAACACTTGAGAGGCTGAGGCAGCAGGATCACTGTGAGTTCGAGGCCAGCCTGGGCTACAAAATGAGCTCAAGGCCAGCCTGAAGTGCATAGTGAGACCCTGTCTCAAAAGAAAGAAACAAGCGAACAAAAAATAAAAACTAAGTGTCATAGGCTTGCATGACGAAAATTAAGTATTTGGACCTAAAAGGGCTAGTGGAATTAAGCCCTTTTAGCAAAAGGACCAAGAAAATGACACCCAACTCCCAGGTTATAAGTACTTGTGCTGCTTTATTTTCTTGTCTCTGAACAGCCCCATTTATAAAAGAAGAAACAGCAGCTCAGTAACATTAAGGAACTTACCCAGCATCACACAGCTCACACTGGGTATGGTGAAAAACTGAAAACTAGCAGAATCTGGGCCAGGAGTACCTGCCTAGCAAGTGCGAGGTCCTGAGTTCGATCCCCAGCACGCACGCACGCACACACACACACACACACACACACACACACACACAAACACTTTAGCAGAATCCATATACTTCACTCACCTCAAGGAAAGCAGTGGTGTGTGTGACAGCTGAGGTAAGAGAAGAATTAGCAGCTTTTTAAATTTAGACAGGATGCCAATGTTTGAAAGAACAACTATGGGTTTTAAGACTTTATAAACAAGAAAAAATACATGGTAGTCATAGTCAATCTAGACCGACTACTGAGCAACTTAGTAGGTATGAGGGTCACAATGGCTATTTGTAAATGTAACTTTTTATAGTGTGTCACATTGTTAACCAATGTCACAAAAAGGACTAAGAGAAACATAATGTTTATCTTTCAAAATGACTCTTTTTCTCTCTCCATTTTTGTTGGTTTTTTTTTTTTTTTTTTTTTTTTTTTTTTTTTTTTTTTTTTTTTTTTTTTTTTTTTTTTTTTTTTTTTTTTTTTTTTGGTCTTTTTGAGATAGGCTCTCCCTATGCAGTCCAAGCAGGACTTGAGCTCACTTTGTAGTCCAGGACGGTCTTGAACTCCCAGTGATCCTCCTGCCTCAGCCTCATCTTCCTAAGAGCTAGGATTATGGGCATGTGCCACCACACCAGGTTTATATCTTTCTTTTAACTTCTTGAATCTAAAAAAGGTACCTAACTCCAATGACAAAAATGAGTAATAACCAACACTTATTGAACATTTATCAGTGCTGGGCTTTGCACAAAAGAAATATAACATACACATAAGTAAAATGGAGATTGAAATCATGGATTTAGGATTCAGTTAAAGGGTTCAAATCCTAAAATCTTAGTCTCCATTCCCCTTCCCTATTGAAGCCAATAACAAATAAAGGTTTGTCTCCATGGTGTAGAAAAGATTCTCTCCTTCTTGGAGAAAGGAGAGAGAAAGAGAGAAAGAGAGACAGATAGAGACAGACAGAGACAGATAGAGTGTTTAGGGAGTAGACTGGTGTGACAGGAGAGACACAGGAGTGTCCCTGCACTCCCTGCCCCTGCCCTCTTTTCCCATTTCTTCCCTCCTTTCCTCTCTTCTCTTCCTCTCAGATCATTAATATTGGCAGAAGCCTGAGACCCTGGCTTGGGTGTCCCTCTGGAGAGGCCTGTGTAGTAAGAAACAGAGACTTCTTGCTAATAGTCACTGGTGTCAGCTTAGAAGCAGGTCCTCCAGCTCTACTCAAGCCTCAAGATGACTTCAGTCTGGCCAGTGGCAAACCATCCAGTTAAGCCACTCTGAGACTCCCAACCTCCCACATAAAGTGAAACAATAGGTTTATTTTCTTTGACTGCTAAACTGTGGAGTAAATTGTCACAGAACAGCAGATAACATGCAGCATCCCTTGCTGCATTGTTCTTTATTACTATTGGCTTAATTCTGTTTAATCTGAACTTCTGTCCTATGATACTACTCTATTCCCTAGACATTCTCTGTCTCTGTCACTCTGTCTCCCTGTTTGTCTCTCTGTCTCTCTTTTTTATTATTTTTATAGAAGAACAAATATCAATGAGACAGTCTCAAGGCAAATTAACAGGACAGCTTCGATAAATCAATCTGTCTCTGTCTCTGTCTCTCTGTCTCTCTGTCTCTCTGTCTCTCTCTCTTTCTCTTTCAGTCTCATTTCTCCAGGAAGGTAGGAGAGAATCTTTTCTACACCATGGAGACAAACCTTCATTTGCTACTGGCTTCAGATACTTTGCCTAGAATAATCCTCTGAATGGATTTAGGGGTCCCACAGTAGGAAGATTCTTTTCTTTTTTGCTTATTTTCTGCACTTCATTTTATTTCTTTTCTCTCTTCACCCTTTTCTTCCATGGAATAGATTACAAAGAAAATGTTGGAGGACAGATTGGTTAACAACTCAAAAGGTAATATATAAAGGCTGGGCTATTGAGAAGGCTGAGGCAGGAGGACTGCTTTAGCCAAAATTGAAGGTCAGCCTACACAATAAGATTCTGCCTCAAAATATGTCTATATTTTAAAAATCCCACCAAAGGCACTAACTCCTTTAACAACTCTGTGGAGCAAGGGCTCCTATCATTCCCATTTTACAGAGAAGAGATCATGTTCCCTTGTATCACATAGCTGATGGGTAGATCAACTATGACTGAACCTCCAAGTCTGAGTAACACTATAACTTGTGCTTCTTTTTTTTTGTTTGTTTTGTTTTGTTGGCTTTTTTTTTTTTTTTTTTTGGTGGAGCCAGGGATTGAACTCAGGCTCCTGCGCTTGCCAGGGAAGCACTTATTCCACTGAGCCATCTCCCCAGCCCTAAACTTGTGCTTCTTTTCAGCAATTTTGACTCCTTATGCCAGTAACACCAATATTGTGATATTAGAACATAATAAAAAAATGTGATTTGTTTATAAGCGGTGTTTATAGTAAATCATTAATATCAATTCCAAGAAACATTTATGCTATATCGAGTCAAGTAGCTGGCATGTCTACACATGTTTCAAAGCTATTTGTGAGGTAGGATAAAGGACTTTCTCAGGCAAGCTCCCAAGTCTCCTGCAAAGCTGTGGATTTGGCTGAAAGTGTGAGTCTCATCTGGCGAGGTTCTCTGACTCGACTCCAGACCCAGCCGGGACCCTGTAGCATGTTGCCTTCCATTCTCTAAAGCAGCTCTCGCACACATTCTCAGCTCTCTGCAAATCTTCAAATATCCATCCCTTCCACCCACACGTCACTCCCCCTTCACTCTCAGCAAATGACTCAACACCCACTGACAGAGAAAGTACCAGCCACCCTAGGAGAACCACCTTGATTTCCCAGCATGTCCCGAAGCCTGGCCTCACACCAGACAATGGAAGCGTTCCACTTCTCTGCTGCAGAGCCCACCGGGCCTTTGGATCCCAAGCCCTCCCCCTTCCTCAGGATTTTTGCTCTGTTAATTTTTTCCCTATACCCTTCCCACATTTCTCTCTCCCATTAAGCCCTTTCATCCATATTAAAAATACTCAACTCTTTGCTTTACAAATAAAAAGAAAAAAACCAACAAACAAAAGCTCCCCTGGTCCCTGTCCTTTCTCTCTGTTCACTTCTCAGTCACAGTCTTCAGGAATTGTCTACAGTTGGCGTCTCTACTTCTTTACCTCCCACTCACTCCTCACCCCACCATTTCTCAGATTACGCCATCAACACTGCTGTCAACCTGCCACCAACAACAGCACCAGGAAGCTCCTTAATGTAATCTGGAGATTCCACTGCTCATTCCACTCTTTCCTTTACTCTCAGTGTTTCACTGCAGTTCACTGTCTCCTGAAATGCTCTCTCTGCTTCACTGCATTCTTCTTCCAGCTTTCTGGTTGTGCTTTCTTCCTTGTGGGGCCCTTCCTTAGACCTCACCCAACACCTGGTACCCACAATTTAAAGGAGAGGTGTATTTTGGCTCTTGGTTATAGTTCACAGTCAGCTGAATGTAAGATAGAAATGGCATGGGAAAGGGGCACAGTAAAAGAAAGCTGGTCATGTTGTGCTGACCTAGAAGCAGAGGGGAAGCCGGGAAGGAAGATACACCATTCCCAGGCACTACCCAGTGGGCAGCTTCTCCCAACCAGACTCTACCTTCTAAAAGCAAGTCAGCTATATCACCTCCGTAATTCAATCACAATCCAAGAGCCCCATCTATGAGTGTATGAAGCCCTGAGGGAATATTCTACATATAAAACATGCCAAGTCTTTTTCCAGTGCTCATCCTTTTTCCTTGGGGTCCTGTATGCAGCCTCATCATTTCTCAGCCTATACCTAGATGGGCGCCACCTAGTCTTGGCCATTTGCCTAGGACTCCTAAATCTACAGTTCTGATTCTAGCATATGTGCTGCCAAAGTGAGAACCCAAATCTACAATTCTTGACTAGCAATATCATATCAACCTGTCTCCTGCATATTTCCAGGAGAGATGTGACTAACCTATTGGTACTATTGGTTAATAAATAGGTACTAGCCGGGCGTGGTGGCGCATGCCTGTAATCCCAGCACTAGGGAGGCTGAGGCAGGAGGATTGTTGTGAGTTCGAGACCAGCCTGAGCTACAAAGTGAGCTTAAGGCCAGCCTGAACTGCACAGTGAGACCCTGTCTCAAAAAAAAAAAAAAAAAAAAAAAAATAGGTACTCAAGGTACTTCAACACAACCACTCTAAATTCACTTGTTTTGCCCGCCCCATCTGTTCTTTCTCCTGGGTTCTTGTAGAGTTAGTTAGCTAGGCCAGAAACACGAGTATCATTCCTAAAATCTTGTTTCTCATATGTGGCCCAATGTCAACCAAATCTGATAATTATTCCTCTTAAATATCAGTGGATCCCATACACTTATTTTTGTTTCCACACTACCACAGCCCATTTACTCTAACCAGGATTATCCCACCTGTCTCTTGACTAAAACTACTCCAGTATTGTTTTTCTCTAATTTATTCTTCACCCTACCACCATAGTTATCTTTCTAAAGTGAAAAACCTTTAGAACAAAGCCCTATTTTTTTTTGTTTGTTTTTGTCTTTTGTCTTTTTAAGACAGGATCTCACTATGCAGTTTAGGCTGGCTTTGAGCCAGGCCTTGAACTTGCAATGATCCTCCTGCCTCAGCTTTCTGAGTGCTGGGATTATAAGTGTACATCTGTATACCTGGCTCTAAATTCTGGATATGACATGCATGGCTTCTCATGACCTGGCCATCTTGCACCAAGTTCTTTTGTATCTCCCACCTCTACCTGCTATCCAACCTTCACATACTAATTCTGTTAAAAAGCTGCCACAGGGGTCAGGGAGATAGCTCAGTAGAATAAGCACCTGCCTGGCAAGTGCAAGGGTCTGAGTTCAATCCCTGGTTCTGCAAAATAAATAAATAAATAAATAAATAAATAAATAAATAAATAAATAAATAAACAGTTGCCAGTAATCTCAATAAGATGAAGTCTAGCTAACACTTTTTCTGGATACCTTTTTTCTTCTGCCAATCTATGCATAAATTTAGTATCTTTAACCCAGGTGAGTTGGTGGCACATGCCTATAATCCCAGCATTTGAGAGGGTAAGCCAAGAGGATTCTTTCAAGTTTGAGGCCAGTCTTGGATACATATTAAGTTCAAGGCTTGGAGTATGTATTAAGACATTTCAAAAGGCTAACCTCCCCAAATCTCTCTTGAAATGTCTCCAATCTGAAGCCAGGCATGGTGGTGCATGCCCATAATATAGTACTTGGGAGGCTGAGGCAGAAACTGCCACCAAGGGTTTCAGGCTGGGCTACAGAGTGAGTATAAGGCCAGCCTGTCCTACACAGCAAGACCCTGTCTCAGATAAACAAACAAACCCTAATCCAAAAATCAAAAATCAAAAATGCTCAAAATCCAAAATATTGAGCACCATCACAATATCACAAGTGGAAAATTCCATGCCATGAAACTGCTTCATTTCATGGAATTATTAAGAATATGTTACTAAGTTATGTTCAGCATGCACAGCACAGGTGTACATTCACATAAATATTGCGTTTAGACTTGAGTTCCATTCCCAAGATATCTCATTACATCTATGCAAATCTGAAACCTGAAACACTTCTGGCTCAAGTATTTCAGATAACAGATACTCAAACTCTATCTATATGTTTATAAATATTGTGGGTAAAATTAAAGTGCTTTTCCAGATAAATTTTTAAGTCTTGAGGGAGTTTGGCTAAAAATGTATGCCGTGGTGATGGGTAGCTAGGGTCTGCATATCTCTTTAATGCTGTCTGGTGTCCTACACATCCCACAAGCTGGAGACACTATCCATCATCTCAGTTTTTAAACATTTCTCCAAATCTTGGATATATTTATATACTCTTTCTGTCTACTTTACACTTATTCTGTTTCTGTAGTCATAGTTCATCTACCTTTTCTTTAGAGCTCAAGGCGCATGATGATAATCAAGTGCAGTCAATTAATTATTTAGACTCTGAATTACCTGGGTTCAGATTCAGGCTCTGCAATGTCCTAGTTTGGTAGCTTGAACAGTTGGCTATTTTGTACCTTAGTTTTCTTATCTGCAAATCAGAAATCATCAATTTAGCTGTCTCAGAGGCATACTGTGAGAATTAAATGAGAAAAACTAAGTAAAACATTTAGAGTAGAATGGTGCTTGGAACAGAAGTGTTCAATTTATTTTACAATTACTACTTTTAAAGGCAGGTACAGTATCATTCATCTCCGTATAATTATATTAATGTTTGTTAAATAAATGAACAATTGATTCCATCTAACTATGACATCAAAATTCTTAACACTAACCCACAAGTGATTATTAAATATATTGCAGTAAACACTTTGCATGAAAATTACAACAGCTTGGGGTAGGAGGGTTATACCTTATGTATAGTGGTGCAGCTTATCTCCACTTTTAGGGTACGCGTGAAGCTCTGGGTTCAATTCCTAACATTATAGAGGGAGGGGAAAATTCCCTGCCAACTTCATCGCTGGAAATGAGGTCATTCTATGTCTACCCAAGTACTCAGAGAATTTTCCTCCCTTGAAGATAATGTCCTGAATCAAACAGGACAACTGAAGGTTCCTCAAGGCGTCATGACTGAGTCTGAGGTAATGTCTTCTTTTTATACACATGACTGGTAAAAGCCTGTAAACATGAAGGTAACTGTTTTAACTTGTTTTCTAGTAATTTAAGACTACCAGATTATTCATTCTCTCACTATCACAAATACCTGTCATCCCCTCCTTGTACCCGGCAGAGGGCTGGGTTCTGTCAGTATTTGCTTTGCGTAGTCATGGAAGTCAGCCTTAGTTCAGATGTCACAAGCCTGTATGATTTAAAAGTCAAATTTTCACAATGAAATAGTGCCTACAGGTCCTTAGTTTTCTTGGTCAGGGATGAGATGGAAGCAGAGTAAATTATTTAACACAGGGCTGGGAATGTTGCCTAGAACTTGTGTAGTTTGGGTGAGACCCTAGTAGTAATCTCTAGCACTTTAAAAATAAAATTAAAAAAAAAAATAGGTAGATTTGTTTTTGAGGACAGTCTAGGGAGACCTGAGATGACTTAAGAAAGGAATGAGAGTAGGGGGCAAAGCTGGACTATACATATAGAGAGAGCCAAATTGCACCAATCAGCATATATGCAAATAAATAAAAGTGCACCCCACTCCTATCACTGTTTGTCTTCTTCACTGGCTTCCTACGTCTTGTAAGGAGACACTGACGCAGCATTTCCTTTTTAAATATTTTTAATTAAAAATTTTCTTTATTTATTTGGAACAGAGTCTCATTACGCAGTTTGGACTCGTAGTGATCCTCCAGTCTCAGCCTCTCGAGAGCTGGGATTACAGACATGTGCCACCATGCCCGATTTCATTGACCAGCATGGTGCACCCAGGTTCTGGGGCCTGCATGGCATGCAGCGTCAGGGATGGAACCCGGATCCTTGTGTTTGCCAGGGAGGCGCTTAGATCACTGAGCTATCTCCCCAGCCCCTGACATAGTATTTCTGTCTTCAGAAGAAAAGCTGGCATCCAGGGAAATGACCTTGAAAGACTGAACTATAAATACAGTATTAATCAGAGCAATTTATTTTTCATTGTGTCTTCTTTCTCAATGTTTTAAAGCAACTTAGGAGGGAGGCAGAATTGAGCCATCACTAGCCACTTCATGTATGTGCACATATTCCAGTACAGCCAGCCAATGGCCTGGGTCCTGCCACTAAGGAAAGTTATTTTCTAAGTGCTGCCAAATCCAAACAAATCTCACAGGTAGCACCTCTGTGCCAAATGGTCTCCATCTCCGTGTCACTGAGCACAAGGATGAGGAAGACAAGGTCAGGGGTTCAATCCACAGAAAACTAGACTCTTTCGCTCTTTGTAATAGTGACACAACCCTTACTCCTGGGACACCTGACTTGCAAAGAGCTGTGTTCCACAGAGTCTGGGACAGGGAGAAAATGAAAATGAAAAATGAGCAGTGGTCTATTGTCTTTAATGAGAAAACAAGGCAGCAACTCCCAGCCACAGCCCACAGGCACATGACTTCAGCTTGTCCTCCATTCTCATTGGACGTGAGCATTATTTTTTTAGGTCAGACGAAGGTTTGATTTCCCAGAGATTGTCCAAAAGATTTTCTAATTGTTCCCCAGATAAATAACCTGGTGCAAGGAATATTTTCAGAGTAAAGTTTGAACACAGAAAGCTCCAGTTTCACAAACGGGGTTGCTCTGCAAGAGTCTTTGCGGTCAATTGAGTTGCTATTTTGCAAGTCAAAAGCCGGCCTTTCAATTGCCAGCACTGGATCCTCCACCCAAGCTTGGAAAGCTGAGCCTCTCTCCCTCTAGTGACCCGCTGAGTAATAGAGGTTTGCGGAGTTGCTTTGTTTCTGTCCCTTTTTTTCGGTCGTTTTAAAATCAAAACTACGCTGTCAGTCTTTTCGACGATGCCAGGGAGGGTAAAGGCGAGTTAAAATCCACCTCCAGCTCCCCAGGGAACGAAGCTGAGCGGTTCCTTCCTGCCAGCAGGTGTGAGTCAGACACACAGGGAGCAGGGTAAGAAGGTACCATTTTGTCGTCAATGTTCCCACCACCACCGCACAGAAATAAATAGTTTGAGAAAATGATCCAAGATAAAAGAACGATCCGGTTGGGAGTCAGACTGAATAGAGTCCCCATTGAATGTTGCTTCATTATGCAACCTTTCCTTTCACTGAGGGATCCCAACCCTTGGTGGAATCAATTGTGACAAAGAAGTGCTGACAGCCCTGGGAACCAGCAAACTGGCCTTTGGTTCGCAGCGCTGGGCACAGTCACGTGACGGAACTGTTAGTCCAGTAGGAGAAAGAAAACTTGATTGACTTCTTGAAGTCTCCGTTTTTAAATCTGGAAAACTGCAATCAGTAACCTGCACCATAGATTAATATTTATGAGTGTGCCTACGTTACAGACCACTTTACAAACATTCCCCTAGATCCTGGACGTACTCACCTTCCTGTTTACTTCACACTACAGATTTGTCTCTGGTCAGTGTCGGTGGGAAGGCGATGCAGCTGACGTGCAGACAGCCTATGTGCTGCTAGTGTTAAAAGAACTTAAATTTACTCTAGATGGAAATAACCAGTCATAAGCACTACCAATTTCTTAATGAAGGAGATTAGCTGGAACTTCACAGCTTCATTCTATGTTATGTAACACTTCTGAATGCTTCTGCTTCAACTGTTTAAAGAGCTACATACAGTTCATTTGGAATACTCTATGCGAATGAAGACATACTGAAGTGTATGGTTCTCTGGGGCATTATCTGGAAGTCCTTTCACTTCTTTTGTACAAAGTCCAATTTAAACACAAAGCCCCAAATATTTTGCATCAGTGGTTCTTTGCCTAACATGTACATTAAATATATATGTTTGGATCCCGCTCAAGACAGTGGAAAGAAAAATGTCTGGGATTGTTGGGCCAGTGTAAGTGGGGAAGGTGTCCTATGTGGCTACAATGAGAACAATTGGATAAGAAGCACAAGTAAAAATATTCGGTTCAGATGAATTCCAAGTAACCCTAGTGCACCCTTCCTTTTCTCCATTAATGTTTTTTTCCCTTCTTTTCAGTTGCTCAGGACAAAAGCCTAGGAACTGTCTTTGATACAACTTTTATTCTCACACTCCACATCTAAGCTACCAGCCAATCTTTTCATACTTCCCAAGTATATCCAGGAAAAATGGTACATTTATATAACTATACATATAGATGTATGTATACCTATAAGATTTTTCTTTTTTCTTCTAAATAGCCAATCACTATTTTCCACATAGCAGCCAGAATAATTTTTTTTTAATCCTAAACCAGATCATTTCATTCCTCTGCTCAAAAGTCTTCTGTGGCTGTCTCTCTCTCTCTCTCTTTTTTTTTTTTTTTTTTTTTTTTTTTTTTTTTTT